>SPJY01007238.1:196332-253658 GCA_005191435.1 Raddia distichophylla | reverse complement strand
GTTGACCAGGGAGAGGCGTTCCTGCGAGGCTGGAAGCCCAGTTGACCGAAGAGAGGCGTTCCTGCGAGGCTCTCCTGAAGGAGGCCGAGGAACTTCGCGCGCAAGCTGATGAGGACATCACCCCTAGCGATGCATCTACTCTACCACCATCTACTGTACAAGGACCAATAACGAGGGCACGTGCGCGACAACTAAACCACCAGGTGGGCTCGTTCCTTACCACACAAGAGAATACCCATAAGAGCGAGTTACTACCTAATAATGTTGTGCTTGTGCTTAGGAATTATGGTGTTGATCAGCGAGGATGGAACTGACAAGTTGGAAACCATGTCTACCACGAGTTCGAGACCGGTTCGGCCACGGCGGAGCAGTCTGTCTTCAAACGGACGTAGCAGATGCATATCAACTCCGTTTGGGACGTTCAAGTACATTACGGAGAAGCCCACGACGAGACCTTTCCAACGGATCCAGTCGCACGTCCAAATTCCTTCTGAGTTGATCACAATCGTCGAAACAAGAGGCGACCAGATTCTGTTGGGCTGCCCGGTGCTGCGTCACCTTGATTTTGGGCTTCGGCCCGTGTATCTCGCGCAAGGAGGGGTCGCCCCAAACCCTAGCCGCCGCCCCTCCTGCCTATTAAGACTTGTAGCCGTCATTGTTAGAGTCGGGTTTTGCTTAGATAATTTCTGCCATCGCAGTATCGCCGATCATCGGTTTGTGGAACCCCAAATTCGTGATCTTAATACATATTCGCAATTTCAGATTGCTTCTTCTTCGTTCTTGCTTGTGTTCTCGATTCGCTCGCAGGAACTAGCCTTCGTGGTGAGGTCGACCGTGCGCTTGCGTGGTTGATAACGAACGGAGACGGTGGTGTAGCGATTGCAGGCCTAGATCGGTGCTGATCAAGGTCGGATCGTCAACGTCGAGTTCTCCACCAAATCGACTTATCCTTACCTGTCGGAAGATCGGGACCCCGTTCCCCATCAAGTGGTATCAGAGCTTCGGTTGCCCGTCAGGTATCCTTGTATCTTGTATCCCATCTGTTGCATCTTCCACCTAGAGTCCAGAAAACTGCCGTAAAAAAAAGTTCTGTGTACGTCATCCTTTCTGCTGTCCAAACCACGTTGATCCCTCGCAATCTTTGTTTTCAGTTACATTGTTGAGTTTGTGTCCTTAGTTCGAGTTTGGTTGCTGGTTTAAATCGTGTTCGTAGTCCTGTTGATCCATCTGTTGCGTCCTAGTCCTACCACCGCCATACTTTGCTAGTAGTTTCCCTTCACGGTAGGCGTCAACTTCATCCAGATCCGCGGCACCTCCTCCCGCTCGGCCTACTGCCCCCTCAATGAGTAGGGCGCGTTCAGCAGCACCGACACCACCACAATGTACACCCGACGTAAGCAAGACGTCTAACACGCAGGCTCCAGCGAAGACGTCTTCATCGGTTGCCTCCACGGGACGTACTACTAGAATAGTATGCCATCGATGCAAGGGAATGGGCTATGTCATGAAATCGTATGCCATCGATGCAAGGGAATGGGCCATGTCATGAGGGACTGCCCAAGCCAGAGAGCCTACATCGCGACTGACGACGGGGGGTACGTTTGTGCTTTCGTAGCCCTGTTGATCCATATGTTGCATCCAGTCCTACCACCGCCATACATCCCGCAACCAAATCGAGTCCTACTCGGTTTGCCCCCGCTAGCCGCCTTGTGCTACCGTCCCGCCATCGCAAACCATAGATAGATTGCAAACCGCCTTGTATCAACCGCCCGGCATCGCTACCCCTCCGTTTTTGTCGACCTGCATGCCCACTGTTTACATCTAAAGTCACCGAAACGAGATCTACCCTACCAGATACCCTATTCCGGAGACCCTTCGGAAAAACAGCCATAACTTTCTCATACGAACTCCGATTTGGGTCCACAACCACTCGTTGGAAAGATCTCGACGAGATACATCAGGAATCCCGAAAACTAGAATCCTGAAAATCCATCAGGAAGACCACCTATTCAGCCCCCGAAGTGTCCGCATGCTTTTTAAAGCGCATTCCAGAAATTGAATCGGCCACCTCAAAGCTCCAAATTGAGGGGGAAACACCTCAGTATCCATATTTCTGTGTTGCTGAGGCTGAAAAAAATATCAGAAAAATCATACAAAAAAAATTTGTGAAGAAAGAGGCAGCGCACAGAAAACAGTCGCGTAGTACAAAAAAAAACTGAAGAAGAAGAAGGTGCCAAAAACCATCGGGGTCTGAATTGTTTATATCCTGTTTGTCCTTGTTTCTACCTCGCTGTGTTTGCTTGCTCCAATAGTCCTATAAACACGTTTAAGCCAGCAACACAGGTTAGGTCTTTGGACATTTATTCAGCTTTGTTTACTGGATTCAATTATTGCTGACCTTTGCTACCATAACTGCCTTCCAAGCTACACAAATTACTTGTCAGCACAGGATCCTACCTTGCAATCGCTTCACTCACCGTTCACCTGTCATCATCACCACCAAGCAACCGGGAGAACCCACTGCAGCATTGGTAAGAACCTTGCAAGAGCGAGGTAAGACGCGTGAGAGTTCCAGCCTGACCGAGATTAGTAGTTGATAGGAGTAATACCTTTGTGTTATCTTCTGTTTTATTACTAACAATGACAGGCCCCCAAACAAGAGCGATAACTGCAGGAGATGATGATGATCGGCGAACGCTTTTCCAAAATCTTACTGACGATCTAGCACGGAGGGATAAGGAACTCAAGGATGCTCTCTCCAAAACAACCAAAGAAGTGACCAAGGCAACTCGAGAGATTAGGAAAGAAGTTGCAAAGGTTCGGCTAGATAACTAGGAGGGCGTCGAGAGGCTTGATCGTCGCATCTCAGACCTTGCCAATAGGGTTGAGATCGTGGAGAACCAGCAACTTACAACCAGAACCACTATTGAGGAACACAACGAAGACGATAAAGAATCACATGCCCATGCTGAACATCGTGTGGAGCAAGACGTTCGACCTGAACGTCACCCGAAGGGTGGTGTTTTGCTTGCAACAAAGTCAGATCTTGCTGAACCATCATGCTATGCTTTGATCGTAATAACTTCGTATAGCATACATTATACGAAGTTATAACGATTGTAATAATGTTAACAATAATCGCAATGATGATCCCTTGGCTAAAGTTAAGTTTACCATACCTCCCTTCTCTTGTACTTATGATGCTGAAGCGTATCTAGATTGGGAAATGACTGTTGAACAAAAATTTAACTCCCATCTCGTTCCTGAAATTCATAGAGTTAGACAAGCCACTAGTGAGTTCAAGGATTTTGCTATAATTTGGTGGAATGAACTAGTAAAGTCTAACATACATCCTGCAACTTGGGACATACTGAAGAGACAAATGCGCCATAGGTTTGTGCCGCCATCCTTTAAACGTGATTTGCGTAAAAAATTGCAACGTTTAGATCAAGGTAACAAATCTATCGAGGAATACCGGGAAATCTTTGCAACGCTTAGATCAAGGTAACAAATCTGTCGAGGAATACTACCAGGAGCTTCAAATTGGAATGTTGCGTTGTGAGGTAGAGGAAACTGAGGAGGACAAAATTCAAAGAACATCGCGCAGCATCTCTCTACAACTGTGTTCTCAGCAACCTATCATGCTTTCAAAGTGCGATATTTACCTGTCGTTAATTGAAAGTTCGACCGGCGCCTATTTGTGTCTAAATTTCAATCCGACATATAATTTTGCATAAAGGAATAAAATAAATATAAAAAAATAAATTTTCCTTCCATCTCTTGGGCTCAAAATCTCAAATTGATATTGGGCCTTGCTAGTCCCAAAAAGAATTTTCCAACGATAAAATTTGGGAGATTCATGTATTTACCCCTTTTAAAGAATGACAAATCGTTTATTTACCCCTCCAGAGTCACTGACATGTAGGTCCTGGATCCCACATGTCAGTGACACATAGGAGGGTAAATAAATGAAGCACACTCTTTGATAGGGTAAATACTCAATTATTTCATAAAATTTGGGAATAAGTACTTTGCCCCTTGAACTATTACAAAAAATTAGTTTTGTTCTTTCAACTCTAAAACTGTTCATCCAACCTCCCCCAGGCCTCAACTATCAATGCCTTATACACCCCACCCCAAACGACAGTGGTTTAGGATGACATGCCATTCTAGTCAGCATATTTTTTCTAGAAAATAAATTTAGAAAATCATATGAAGCTAAAAAATAAAATAAAAATACAAAAAAATTAAAAAAGCGTAGAATCCAAATATAAAATACAAATATAATGTTTATATATAATATATTTGTTATATTAGCTATTTTATTTATTAATAAACCAAGTATTTAGGAAAAAAATAGTTTTGCTCATAGAAAATTTGAAAGAAGCTAAGAGAAATAGAGGGAATTTTAGCTTTACCTTTCAATTTGTATCTTTAAATTCAAATTTAAAGTTAGTTTGACTTTTCAATTGTAATATAAAAATTCAAATTCAACAGTGAAAATAGCATCCTTTCATTTTTATTATTCTATATATCATTCTCAAAACTAAAGTAATTTTCACCATTTTTGCATAATACAAACAAAATATTCCAAAATACTTAATTTATTTAATCAATAAAAGACACTTTACAACAAAAATAATTTTCCATACAAGTATACATATACAAACATTATAAGTGTATTGTATACAAACATTATAAGTGTATTGTATATTTGTATTCTACGGGTTTTTAAAAAATTTTGGATTTTTTTTTAGCTTCCTAAGATTTTCTATAGATTTTTTGTATTTGTTTTCTGAAAAATATGTTGGCTAGGATGTTATGTCATCCAAACCCACCATGGTTTTGAATGAAGGGGGTATTTTGTCTGGTATTGATAGTTGAGGGAGGTTGAATGTCCAGTTTTAAAGTTAAGGAAGCAAAATTAAACCCGCTGTTGTGCCGAGCACTCCGAGCTCTAGGGGTGTTACACATATGTTTCAATATGGCCAGTAAAGTCAAACATTATGTTCTAGGACAAAATTTATATTTCAATAGAACAAGAAAAAGAAATGGTTTGTTGGTTATTTAGGACAAACCACATGTTTCAATGTGACAAAAAAAAAGCGACTATTTTGCATCTTTTACACGTGTTTTACCATAGCAAACCCCATGCTTCACGTGTAGAATTGCACAGGTTCTAAACCAATTTACACTATAAATATCTCCAACCACATATTCCAAGCCACCACGTGTAAAAGGGCAAAGCGCAAACCACATATTCCAAGCCAATTTGCACTATACATATCTCCAACCTAGCCTTCATGATGAACTCGAGGTGACGAGAGCAGAAAGAGAAGAGATATGTTGGGAAAATATAGAGCATATGAGGCAAGGCTGAGAGAGAACGAGGGAGGAGGAGTCGAGAATACAGAGCTCGTCACCATTCTTCAGAGTTGGCAAGGTCCAATGTGTGGCAGTGGAGGTAGTTTTCACAGAAAAGAAAAGAGTACAATGTTGAACACATGAGACCAAATGAAGGTATCGGATAACCAGTTCACCACAAAAGATTCATTAGTAGTCTTCTTCGTTCAAAAAATGCGACGGCAAGCATTAGCATCAGATTAAAAATACCCTGCATTGTAAGTGCAATAATTTTTACTTAGCTCGGCATAGTTCAAGGTAAATTTGCAAACGGAGTGCTAGCTTTCGATGAATTATATTGGACAAACACCAAACTTGTTTCATGTAATATCTATTGAAATGATTGACATACTTACATTAAGAATGCCCTGTGTTGGATATCATTAGATTCCGACGATCCCAATGTGGAGTGCGCTAATTTCACTTTACGTTCATATAATTCGAAATAAATAAATGCAAACAAAAGATGGATGGAGTACTTGACCATATACACCAAGGGACTCCTGGTTTCAACGCCGGCAACGACATCACCGGCCAGGCGGCCAATGCCTTGCCAAGCATCAAACAAGATCGTTTTAGTATTCGACCACAAACACCAAAACAGAACGCCATTCGAAGCTTTTTTCCATCGCATACTCTCATGATGATCATCTGCAATCATCGGTTGCTAATCAAAAGTCATGCAACTAAAAGAGATACAAGCTTTCTTTCATCTTCATCCTTCTCACTGAATTGAACTGCAAATTGCATCTTTTCTCACTGAATCTATTAGCCTTGAACATATGTTTGGAAGAACAGATCACACAAAACTGCATTTCGACAATCCAAAGTATTATGTCAACAATTTAGACTGCAGCAATTAAAATAGAAATAAGGATTGAAGATGGCAAGACAGCAACAGATCAAAACAGAAAACGCATTAACGAGAGGGGCTCTGGATCTCTATCAGAACAGTGTAGACTTGTAACACACTACAATTTCAAACGTCAACTTTCTGACGCACAGAGAAGAAAGGAAAAACAAAGATGACAAATGATACAAACACGGAGGAGATTGATTCGTCCGCTTTCTACGTTATTCTTTCTACACTCTTTCCATTTTCTTTCTGTCGCCTTTCTTCGATCTCAACAAGAAAAAGACTCGATGCATCTGTCAGCAAAGCTCAGTCCCAGTGCCTCCCGCTCTTCAACTTCAGTATGCTCAGTACCTATTATTTTTGTGAAAAAAATGAGTATATATATAGTACATATATACATATATTGATGGGCGCGGACGCGGGTCTCGATCTTCTGGTGAGAAAATGTAAGGATAACTCGGTAGGTGTCACGGAGAGCTAAACGATCCGGCTTCCAACCCCACAACGAACTGGAAATGCCAGCGATCGCTAAACCACCACGATGATTGTTATCGACCGAACCAGAGGCACGATCGACCTGTCCACGAAGGACAATTCCTGCAGGCAACCGAAGAACAAGCAAGAACACAAGATAAGCAACCACAATTGCGAATATAAATTAAGATTAACTGGGGTTCAGAAAACTTGGTCCTGTTGGTCTAGCTGACACAAGAAGAACAAGACGATATCTCACACAACCATGATGAAATCTACTAAACAAAACCCAACTACGACATAGCACGGCGTGGAACTTATATAGGACGGCGGCCAGAGGAAGGGCGCCCAAACAGGTGCTCAACCCTAACTCTAGGGCTACATGGGTTTTGGGCCTAAAAATACGGCGACGCAGCTCCGGGAAGTTTCTGTCCGTCAACTTGTTTTCGTGATTTTCGTTGACTTGGATGGAATTTGGAGGCGTGCTTAGATCCGTTGGAAAGCTTATCTCGTAAGCTTTCCGTAGAGTCCTTATTTGCCTCATTTGGACGTCGTATGTGATCTGGGTGTCCGTTTGAAGGTGTACTGGTCCTGGAAGTCCAAACCGGACTCGACGGCGAGTTCGACGTCCTCTCGTCTTTGGCCCGGTGGTCGGGACCTTCTTGAACCTTCTAACTAACTTTCTGAACTTTAGTTGATGAAGGCTTAAATGGTATGCCTTGATGATTCATGTCGTCTTGTCGCTTTTCTACTCCATCAGGAAGCTCGTCAGTGACAGTGAGCTCGTCAGTGATGTCCTCATCATCTCCCCTTTCTTGAATTTGAGTCGTCCTCGACTCGAGCATATTGTCCTGTAAAAGGTTAGAAGCAACAGGGGGCAAAACAATAGATATATCTTTTAAATCATTGCATGATTCTTTAGCTATTTCATGGTTTACACAATTCGTTTTAGCTAAAGGAACAGGACTTTTCAATGTAATTTCATATTTATTTTCACATGGCTCATTCTCTTTAGCAACATCATGTTACTCAATTTCAGCACATTCCTGTTTTTCTCTTTTTACTCTTTCAACATTAGCTTTGTTTATTTCAGCAGGGATCATAGGTTCTAGCATAATTTTTTTCCCTTTAAACTTGAATGTATATTTATTAGTTCACCATGATGAACAACATCTCTATCATACAACCATGGCATACCTAATAAAAGTGAACATGTATCCATGGGTACAACAGCACAAATAATATGATCATGATAAGAACCAATAGAGATGGGTACTCGAACAGTTTTCGTTACCTTCAACTTATCCGGCCGTGGCATCTGTGTCCCCTTCGCCAGTGCTTGCCCGGTGATGGAGAGTGCTGTCGCCGCTCCTCTTGGTGTAGAACCACCTCATCCACCACACGCCCATCGAGTCGAGCAGTGGTGGACGAGGGTACGGCGCGTCGTCGGCGGTGGCCCGGAGCTTGAGGTAGTAGCACCCTAGCCCGAAAGCGACGGAGCTGCTCCTCGTTACTGCGTAGTAATGGAGGAACAGCCCCACCGATGGATCAACTCCCAGATAGCCCTCGCACAGGTGTGCGAAGACGGCCATCTAGAGGAACGAGTTGGGGTTGAGATTCGCAACCTCCAGCCCGCTGATGTTCAGGAAGGCCTCCACGAAATCGCTTCTGGAGACCTTAGCCCAAACATGGCGAAAAGCTCGAAGTTGACGAACTTGTCCTCGAGCAGCTTCGGCATCTCCTCCTCCCCGGGCAGCCTCCAGCTGCCGGCGTCGATGTGTCCCTCTGCCTTCAAGGTCTTAAAGTCTTCCTCGGTCATGCTAGTGCCCGCGAACTTGGCCATAGCAATCCCTAGGGTTGGCGAGCAGCTTTGGAGGTGGGTCGCGACTGTTTGATGCTAGTGCAATTGGAATAGGGCTTGGGAAGGAAAGGCGTGCGAGAGCGGAAGTGGTGAGCCATGGGCGGCTTGGTGCTCTTCATAGCCTCGCCCGAGCAGCTCCGCAACAGTTTTTTGCCACGAAACGGTTAGTTTTTTACTGCAACGGCTAAGTAAAAACGGTCGGCTGTTCTGTCTGCGCAGCGAGAGTTACCGTTGGAATCTGCCAACGGCTACTTTTTTTGTTTTCTGCATTGAGAGCTGGGTGCTCTGTTCGGACAGATGTTGTTCACTGTTCGACGCAACAGAGTTGCTCGGCACTGGGCGGGTTTGTTCGGCCCCGAACAAGACTTGTTCGGCTGAACCATAACCTGTTCGGTCGCTTGTTACACGTCTTTGTAGCAGGATAATTACCCTCTTCGTGACTTGAGTCTCAAGAGGAAGACCCCACTCTAGTGAAGAACTTCCACTTGAGTCTCGGGGGCTAGCTGTCGGGGATAAAATCGTGGCCCATTGCCATGGCCCACCCCCTGACGGCCTAATCGAACAGCCTCCTAGGGCCTGCTCCCTAGAAGGATCAATCAGGCCCATGTGCATCTTGCCGAACAACTTCTTGGTTGGCACGGTGCGTGGTGGCCTAAGCTTCGTGTTTGAGTCTGACTCGAACAAGAGTTCTGCATGGCTACGTGAAGACCCGGATGTAGTTTCCCGGATTGGAGCAGACGTCGTGATCCCCAAGAATTGGAGTATACCTTATCTACCTCGGGATGTATTTGGCATGTATACGAGTTTGTTACGACCTCGTGGTTAGCCCGGCCCGATTGTCCCTCGGTGGGTCGGTTGTTCAACACAAACCGAGCCCCTACGGCGTGTAGAGGGCACGACCTGAGCGCAAGAGAGAATACTACTTCTTGTACACCCATAATCTCGCCGAGACTTGCTAATCTCGCCGAGTTCCACCTTGTAATCCTTTTTCATATAAAGAAGCACTGAACGTAGGGTTATTATCTCTTCGGAGAGGCCTGAACCAGGATAAAAACCCTGTGTCTCCCTGTTGCTCGTTGATTGCTGTTTGCCTTGCTCGGCAGTGTCTTCTATCTCCCCTTCTCAAGAACCTTAGTTGACTTGGGACCGATATCCCAACCGTGGACAACTCATGTGCTTCTGCATCCTTTAATTTCATCCTATCCATGTTTGTCTTCCACTGGCTAATAGAGCTTGACCTTGCACAAGCCCACAATTGTTGCTTCAAAGCCTCCCCTTTGAATGTCATGTTAAAATTTTGGTATAGATGCCTCACACAAAATCTGTGCTATGCATCACCAAATTCCTCAACCATGGCTTGTATCACTACCTTTTGCTTGTCAGACATCAAGGTGTATGAACCTGTGTTTTCTATCTTTAGGTCTGACTTCAATGTGTTAAGAAACCACTTCCATATTTATTTGTTTTCAATCCCCACCATAGCCATTGCTAATGGGAAGATGCATTCATTGTGGTCTATTGCCACATCAACTAACAGTTGGCCACCATGCTTAGTCTTTATGTGTGTCCCATCCACAAAAATGTTTGGTCTGCACCCTGCAAGAAACCCCCTCTTGCATGCATCATAAGAGAATTATATGGTGTCAAAGTGTCCTACATTCAAAGATAAAAATAGACTGCTAACAGGGTTTGCCCTTCTAAGATCAATACCATAATACCATAGCTTGTTTTACTGCTCCACCTCATCACCAAAGATGATCTTTATTGCTGCCCACTTTGCTCTGTACAACTTGCTTCTACTAATTTCCTGTTGAATTCTTTCTGGATGAGCCCAACAAGTTTGAAAGTGCATCTAGGCCCCAAGTAGGTTTTGGTGATTTATGATCAACATTTATAGGGCTAAAGTTTTTAACGATGAGATAAACATAGGATAAAAGTGGTAGAGTAACCCTCAAACTTTTATAGATTGAAGATGTCATCAGGACTATTTAGTCGCAAATTATAAATCTTTATTTCTTAAGTCTAGGCATGCCGTACTATAAAGGGGGATGCATCAGAGAAGCATATAAAGGTTCCTAAGTGCTCAAAGTAGGTATCTCGAAGTACATGTGAGTTTTCCACTCAAAATACTGTATATATAGAATCTACTCCATCGAAACATTCGACGTGGGTCGGAACATCCGATGGTGGACCCAGTCCACATGCTACCAGCGCAATGCAGAAAGCACCCCATCGGAACATCCGATGCATGTCGGAACATACGATGTGGGTCAGAACATCCGACGCGGGATTCTCTGTAGCAACGGCCAAATTTCGAGATCCTCTATTTAAAGCTCTCCTCCACCACCTTCCAAAGGTTACACACTCTGATTGACTGAGATTTTCAACCTCACACTCCTTTCTTCATCAGCTCTCAAGAACACAAGCCTTTCTCTCTCTTGTTCATCTCGTGACATCTAGATATACAGAGATCAAGGCACCCAAAGTGCTCCACGAATTAGAGGCATCAAATTCTTGAGCACTTAGCGATTGCTAAGCAATTCTCCATAGCATTTGTTACTCTTGGTGGCTTGATGGGCTCCTACACGGTTAGGTGTCGCCGGTGAGCCGCTGAGTTTTGTGTGGTGTGTCTCCGGAATTTGTGAAGGTGTGATTCCGCCTCCGCAAGGAAAAGGATTCATCTAGTGAACACCAGTGAGTGCTATTGCGCAATGCTGAGATGGGATTAGGGTCTTGGTGATCCGGGCTTTGTGTCTTCTCTAACGGTGAGTAGGATCTCCCTTCAAAGATCCGAACATCAGTAAAGAAAAATTGTCGTGTGCTTAGTCTCAACCTTGAGCATCTGTTCTACTATTGTTTTTAACTTATTCTAAATGTTTTTGAGTTGATCTAAACTTGGTTTTGCGAGAAATCAATTTTTATTACAGGTTTACATCGATTCCAGATCAATCTGGATCAGAACATCCGACGCAGATCAGAACATCCGTCGCATGGTGTACTAGACCAGATTGGAACATCCAATCTACATCGGAACATCCGACGTGCTAACTACTGTTTTGAGTGTTTACTTTCCGCAATTTTGTTTTATTCGTCTATTCACCCCCTCTAGGTGGCATATCAATCCTTTCAATGATATCGGAGCCTAACCTCCTGTTTTGAGCTTAACAGCTTGGAGAATTATGCTGAACAACGTCAAATACGATATGGAGATTGGGACTCGAAGTGAAGGCAACAAAAGAGCTACTATTTCTTATTTTTATCCTGATACAGCATCCTCATCTCATGTCTCTATTCCAACTGGGCGTGCGCCTCACTTTGATGCTACATACCCACAATGGAAACATAAGATGAAGATGTATCTAATGTCTATTCATCCCTCTACTTGGAGAATTATAGAAACAGGTTTCAAGCCCATGCAACCAAAGAATATCACTGTTGATGAGGAAAGTGACTCCTTCCGCAACTATCAAGCCGTCAATGGTTTGTTTGGTGCATTAAGCCCAAATGAGTTTAATTGGGTGGATGGATTTGAAGAAGCCAAAATAATTTGGGATACCCTAAGGGTTGTTCATGAAGGTACATCAAGTGCGAGGGAGACCAAGATTGAGCTCATTAATGGCAAGCTAGGAAGGTTTATCCTAGAAGAAGTAGAGGACTACAAGACAATGTTTTATCGGCTCATGGTTTTGTTGAAAGAGGCCATGGGACTTGGATGCAAATCACTTACTGATCATGAGGTGGTCAAGATACTACTCCAATCTATCACTCCAACCAATCACCACCTAGTTCAAATGATCCGAGATAG
Organism: Raddia distichophylla; assembly: GCA_005191435.1. Classification (NCBI taxonomy): domain Eukaryota; kingdom Viridiplantae; phylum Streptophyta; class Magnoliopsida; order Poales; family Poaceae; genus Raddia; species Raddia distichophylla. Next base: position 241,259 of record SPJY01007238.1, on the reverse strand, counting down.
AGACAACTATCACACAATCACTCCACATGAAGTGCTAGGAACAATCCTGAGTGATGAGTTAATGGACAGAGAAGCTTCAAACATTAAAGAAATGGTTCAATCTAGTAAAAAGAAGAGCATAACTTTGAAGGCAAGCAAAGTGTCAAAACCAAAAGATTATAGCTCAAGCAGTGATGAAGATGAAGGGCAAATGAAAATGGAAGAGGTGGCATTTTTTGTGAGAAGGTTCAATAAATTTCTCAAAAATAATGGCTATAATAGCAAAGGCAAGAAAGATTCCGGGAAACCCAAATCATCAAGGAACTTAAAGAGAAGATGTTATAATGTGGAGAAACCAGGCACTTTATTACCGATTGTCCATACAAGAAGGATAATGATAAGGAAGAAAGAAAGGAAGAAAAGAATTACAAGAAGGATAAGGAGAAGGGCAAGAAAAATAAGAAGAGTTCTACAGGTGAAGCGCACATTGGTGAGAAGTGGGAATCCGATTCCGACTCTGAGTCCGAGGATGAGGGCATTGCATGCATTGGAATGGCTATTCTAAAACCGGCTTCATCACTATTTGATGAATTGACTGATGATGATAATGATACTTGATTGTGCTTCATGGCCAAGGGCCCTAAGATATCATTAAAATGATGATGATGATGATGATGATGATGATGATGATGATGATGTGAGCAATGCTAGCTTGGTCAAGATGGTGAAGAAGTTTGATATGGGTAAGTTGTCTGAGTTTATGGAGAGGGTTGAGCAACAAGAGGAACTTCTTGAGAAAGGAGAAGACTTATTCGTCCTTTAAGAAGGAAAGAAATCTCCAATTTGATAAGAAACTTGCATTGGAAAACAGGAGAGTTGAAGAGATGACCAAGAAATTTTCTGAGGTCAAATTTAGGTATCTAAGACCAAAACTTAAACTTTATAGAAATATCTCTCTGGTGGCTCTAATTAGGTACTTGATAGTGGTTGCACTCATCATATGATCGGAAAGAAGGCAATATTCTCTCAAATTAATTGTTACAATCAACCAAGTGAGAGCGTTACTTTTGGAGATGATGGTAAGGATGATGTCCTCGGTCTTAGTAAGATTGCTATTTCTGAAGATCTATATCTTACAAATGTTTTACATGTGGATTCGTTGGAATACAATCTATTATCTGTATTATAATTTTGTGCAACCGGTTATAATTGTATTTTTACTCGTGATGGTGTGAATGTCGTTCGAAGGAGTGATGGTTTAATAGCCTTCAAGGGTCATTGAAAGGGAAAGCTCTATCTACTAAACTTCACAGATAGGCCTAACACTAGGATATGCCTAATGGCTAAATCTAGCATGGTTGGATTTGGCATCGCCGACTAGCCAATGTTGATATGAGAAACCTTCACAAACTCTCGAAAGGCAGTCACATCATTGGACTAACAAATGTGAAGTTTGAGAAAAACAGGCCATGTAGCGCATGTCAAGCGGGAAAGCAAGTTGGAGCATCCCATCCTTCCAAGAACATGATGACTACAACAAGACCTCTATAATTGTTACATATGGATCTCTGTGGATCGATTGCTTATATAAATATAGGAGGTAACAAATATGGTTTCGTTATTGTTGATGATTTTTCATGCTTCACGTAGGTATTTTTTTTGCATGATAAGTTAGAAGTAAAAAAAAATTATGAGAAGAGCTCAAAATGAGTATGAAGTGAAGATCAAGAAGATAAGAAGTGATAATGGCAAGGAATTAAAAACACTGATGTTGAAGAATATCTTTATGTGGAAGACATCAAGCACGAATTCTCGGCTCTCTACTCACCTCAACAAAACGGGGTGGTCGAGAGGAAGAATCGAACCCTCATCGAGATGGAAAGAACCATGTTGAATGAGTACAAGTTGTCGGACATATATTGGGCGAAAACCGTGAACACCGCTTGTCACGTTTATCAACCGACTATACCTACACAAGTTATTGAAGAAAACTTCATATGAGCTTCTTACCGGTTACAAGACAAGCATTTTTTACTTTAAAGTTTTTGATAGTAAGTGCTATATCGTGAATATGAAGTATAGAAGCTCTAAGTTTGCTTCTAAGGTTGATAAAGGTTTCTTACTTGGTTATGAATCAAATGCTTATGCATATCGAGTTTTCAACAATACCACCGATGTGGTTAAAATCTTGCATGACGTAACATTTGATGAGACTAACGACTCTCAAGTAGAGCAAGTTGATCACCATGTGCTAGATGAAGAAGAACCACCGTGTGAGGCTATTAAGAATTGACTATTGACGATATCAAGCAATAAGGTGTTGAAGACAATGATCCACCCTCTTCATCAACTCAAGCCGAACCTCCAACAACTATTCAAGAAGATGAATACGATAAACCCAAAGAGAAACAAGTGAAAATGATGATGAAGATCATACATCACCAAATGCACATCTACGAGTACGCCAACGTGTTCAACGAGATCATCCTGTCGAAAACATCATTGGCCACATAAACAAGGGAGTAACTATTAGATCTCGTGTTTTGAATTTTTGTGCATTTTACTTGTTTGTCTTCTCTCTTGAGCCAGTAAATATAGATGAAACTATTAAGGACTCCGATTAAATTATTGACATGCAAGAGGAGCTAAATAAATTCACTAGAAATGAAGTGTGGGAGTTGGTGTAAAGACCGAAGAAAAATGTTATATGTACAAAATGGGTCTTTCGCAACAAACAAGATGAGCATGGCATAGTCACAAGGAACAAGGCACGATTGGTTGCACAAGGCTTCACGCAAATCGAAGGTTTGGACTGTGTTGAGACTTACGCTCCCGTAGCAAGAGTAGATGCTATTAAAATTTTAATTGCTTTTGCCACTCACCACGATTTTAAGTTATGGCTAATGAATTTCATGGGCGCTTTTCTTAACGGTCCACTTTTCGAGCTTGTCTATGTTGAACAACCATCGCGCTTCGAAGATCCAAAATTTGCAAATCACATATATAAACTCAATAAGACACTTTATGGATTGAAGCAAGCACCACCTGCTTGGTATGAGTGCCTAAAAGAGTTTTTGGTAAGGAAAGGCTTCGAAATGGGTAAATCTGATCATACACTCTTTACTGAGCTAGTAGATGGTGATATATTTATATGTCAAGTTTATATTGATGATATCTTTTTGCATCCACTAATGAGTGTTTTTGCGAGTAGTTTAGTCGTTTAATGAGTAAACACTTTGAGATGTCAATGATGGGAGAACTCAAATTCTTCCTTGCACTTCAAGCGAAACAAACGAAGGAAGAAACATTCATTAGCCAATCAAAGTACGTGAAAAATATGCTTAAAAAAGTTCGAGATGAGCGACGCAAAGCCAATCATGACTCCTGTACCAACAAATGGACATCTTGATTTAAATGTAAATGGTAAGGACGTCAACACAAAGGTATATTGTTCTATTATTGGCTCTTTTCTTTATATTTGTGCATTTAGGCCTGATATTATGCTTAATATGCGCATGTGTGCAAGATTTCAAGCTGCACCCAAGGATTGTCACTTAGTTGCAGCCAAGAGAATTTTGAGATATTTGGTACACACTCCCAACTTTGGCCTTTGGTATCCTGAAGGGTCAAACTTTGACCTAATCAGATATTCGGATGCGGATTATGCCGGTTGTAAAGTGGATAGGAAGAGTACCTCCGTTACTTGCCAATTCCTTGGAAGGTCGCTTGTTTCGTGGGCGTCCAAAAAATAACATTCCGTTATCCTATCCATAGCCGAAGCTGAATATATTGTTGTAGGACATTGTTGTGCCCAATTACTTTGGATGAGACAAATCTTGAGAGATTATGGCCTTAACCTCAACCACATCCCACTTTTATATGACAATGAGAGCGTCATAAAAATAGCCAACAATCCCATTCAACATTTTCGAACCAAACGTATCGATATTCGCCACCACTTCCTAAGAGATCACTCAACCAAAGATGATATCGATATTACCTATGTGAGAATCAAAAACCAACTAGTCGATATCTTTACCAAACCTCTTGATGAGAGAAAATTTTTCGAGTTGCGAAGTGAATTAAATTTTCTTAACTCTAGGAATGTTGTTTGACCTATTGCACATATTGTTTGGTCATTAAAAATGTTTTTATTATGTCATCTATTTTACTATAACTATATAGGTCTATATATAAAGTAATTGAATGATTTGTTTTTTTTGGATATTTCTATCCTATTTATTCATGGGTGACCATATTTTAATTGATTGATATTCTTACGGGTCATTTATGGATAAATTCAATTCATAGAACTCCCCTCTATTCTCCTAGAGCGATCTTATCTATTCACGAAGCGTCTAGAGACTAAATTTATCAAATTCCAGTAGGAGGGGGATCGGATGTTCCGACATGCGTCGGAACTTCCGGTGCTACACATACGGGGTGCCGTTTCGGACGCGGCCCAGTACTTGTGACTTGCTCTTTAACCATGTGGGTCCCTATTTCTTTACCCCACGGTTTTACCCAAAAGCTTTTACCCTCTCTCTCCTCTTGGGCGATCGGCGGCGACGGCGGCTGAGGCAAGATCCGGCGGCTCACCAGCGAGCTCCGGCGACGGCGCCTGCGGATTGTGGAGGCGCGCACGGCTCCCTCCTACATCAGCTCCTCTTCTACACCGTTTCCCTTCTCCTTCATTGAAGGTACAAGCTGCAAATCTTGAAAGCCCTAAAACATACAAAGTTCGCCTTTTTTCTGGATTTCAAGGCTAAATGTGCTCCTATATTGTTCATAGGAGTATTTTCTACCTTTTGATGCCTCGGATTCGTTCCTTTGCTGCGAGTTGTGACAAATCCTAGTTTACAGCTGCTGTAGCCGTTGGATGTTCCGACCTGTATCGGATGTTCCGACGAGGTACACACTATCTTCAGTCGGGTTTTTTAGATTCCACACCTCGCTTGCTATATCCAATTTCACCATTGTGTTATTCACATCTAACTTCACTAATTCCAATCACTCGTATTCAGTTTTGTCACATATTGTGGTTTGCTAGAGGAAATCCCATCGGAACTTCCGACCTACGTTGGATGTTCCTACGTGGGGTCTACTATGTAGATCATGTTTCTAGCAAATCTGAGCATCTTCTTTGCAATTTTTTAATACCATTCTTTTCATCAAGTAGATATCCTCCTCTCAGCATGATCCCAAGGGCAAGCGTATTGCAAATCCTCCCAAACGGCAAAAAACCTCTAGTTCGCTTGTCGTCCATCCATCCCCTTCGAACAATGAGCATCCCACAGATTATCATGAGAGAATTGCTCGTTGGAAGAGGGAAAATGTCTGTGATCCTATTGGTCCGCTAATGGCGAAAAAATCGACTAGAACTTTCATTCATCACACTATCCCAAAGATTCCTGGTTATTTTGTTGCGGATTTCAGGGAGATTCAACATCGCAGAGTTGAGGACCCTTTGCAGTATGAAAAGGAGGAAGGTACTGATCACATATTCTGGAACTTCTATCATCAAGATTTATGTGATGCTACCTTTCGAACAACCCAGTCATGAGAATGCAATTCATAGAATGGGAAGGAATGACACTAATCGACAATCCAGTTATCAATGAAGTGATCGCTGCCTGCAACACCATGGGGTTAACCAACATCATGAGTCTCCAACATGACTAGAATGATGAAGTGATCTGCCAGTTTTATGCTACGCTGTATTTCACTGATGACATATTTTGGTTCATGTGCGATGGAGTGTTTTATCACTTCACAAAGAAAGATCTTGGAAATCACCTGAAGCTCTCAACTAGAGGCAACACATGGAGCAGATTCATAATATGGATGCTTTGAAGAATCGTGAGTTGAACTTCCTGTATGATGGACCTATTCCATCTAAGGCTGGAGCTACCAACGGTATGAAGCCATTCTACCAAGTGCTCAATCGCCTTCTTCGCAAGACTCTCTCTCCCAAGGAAGGTGACGCCTCACGCGTTTTGTCATATTCTCGCAACCTCCTTCTGAAGATTGGATTGCAAGAGCGTCCTCTTGATGTGCTGAATTTTATCTGGGGTGAGATCAAAGTCAGTGCTTGTGACCGAAAGAGGAGCTGTCCATATGCCCCGTTTCTAATGAGCATGATCATCCATTTCACTGGACTCAAAGTTGTGATGGATGTGCAACACACCCCCTATCTTGTAACCACTCGTGGACTGGTTTCTCCTGGTGGTGCTTCTGCGACCCCGCCCATGAGAGCTACTGCTCCACATGATAGAGTGGGCCCTTCTTCATCAAGGTCAAGCCAGTTATCCTCTGGCGGTTCCATCAAGAAAATGCTCACAACCATCTTCTGTATGTGCCGCAAGACAAATGACAGGGTCAAGGAATCTATTGTGCGTCTTCACGACAATCGCAAACACATTCAAGACATCAAGCAACATCTTGGCTTGCCTATGTCATCTGATGATTCCAAGTCTCCTGCCACCTCTATTGATACCTACACTAGAGGGTTATTCGGGATTCCTCCATCCGATGGCGGCAATGGCGATGACGAAGACATCACTGGTGGTCATGATGGTGATGGCTCCAGCAGCAGCGATCCGGAGTGGATTGAGTAGTCTCCTCTCAGTCTCTATCTCTTTTTGGCGTCTTGATGCCAAAGGGGGAGAAAAGGTTTCGGAAGAAATTATCGTGTATCTATTTACATTTATCTATCTATTCTTCTTAGATCCCTCTGTATGAAACTTGGATGCTTAATTATGTTTATGTGCAAAACTATGTTTTAAACTTATGTGTAAGACTATGTGTTGATCAACGTGTGGATAAATGTTGTGATGAACTGATCTAATGGTGGTTGTTTAGGTAACTTAATCCTTTTGAGTGATATATCCTGTCATATTGCATTTAGTACTTGTTGCCAAGATATAGGGGGAGCTCTTGTTCTTATTCCCTGCATAATTTCAGGGGGAGCTCTCAGCTATATTCTTATTAAAAATTCTAGTATTTATAATCTCGTGTGACCTATAATTGTTGTCATCAATACACCAAAAAGGGGGAGATTGAAAGTGCATCTAGGCCCCAAGTAGGTTTTGGTGATTTATGATCAATATTTATAGGGCTAATGCTTTTAATGATGAGATATACACAGGTTTAAAGTGGTGGAGTAACCCTCAAACCTTTATAGATTGAAGATGGCATCAAGATTCGATTTAGTCGCAAATTGTAAATCTTTATTTCTTAAGTCTAAACATGCCGTAATATAAAGGGGATGCAACGAAGAAACATATAAAGGTTCCTAAATGCTCAAAGTAGGTATCTCAAAGTTCATGTGAATTTTCCACTCAAAATACCCTATATACAGAACCTACTCCATTGGAACATCCGACATGGGTCGGAATATTCAATGGTGTGCCCAGTCTGCATGCTACCAACACAATCCAGAAAGCACCCCATCGGAACATCAGAACATCCGATGCACGTCGGAACATCCGACGCGGGATTCTCTGCAGCAACGGCCATATTTCGAGATCCTCTATTTAAAACTTTCCTCCACCACCTACCAAAAGTTACACACTCTGATTGACTGAGATTTTGAACCATACACTCCTTCATCAGCTTTCAAGAACACAAGCCTTTCTCTCTCTTGTTCATCTTGTGAGATCTAGATCTAGAGAGATCAAGGCATCCAAAGTGCTCCACGAATTAGAGGCATCAAATTCTTGAGCACTTAGCGATTCCTAAACAATTCTCCGTCGCATTTGTTACTCTTGGAGGCTTGAAGGGCCCCTAGAAGGCTAGGTGTCGCCGGTGAGCCGCCGAGCTTTGTGTGGTGTGCCTCTGGAGTTTGTGAAGGTGCGATTCCGCCTCCGCAAGGAAAAGGATTCATCTAGTGAACACCGGTGAGTGCTGTTGTGCAACGCCAGGAGGGGATTAGAGTCTTGGTGATCCGGGCTTTGTGCCTCAAAGATCCAAACATTCGTAAACAATGATCGTCGTGTGCTTCGTCTCGACCTTGACTATCTGTTCTACTATTGTTTTTAACTTGTTCTAAATATTCTTGAGTTGATATAAACTTGGTTTTGTGAGAAATCAATTTTTATTGCAGGTTTACATCGATTCCAGATCAATCAGGATCGGAATCCTATCATTATTAATTGTTCTATGACATAAAAGTACCACTAGGCTTACGGGTAAAGTGTGCTACACTCTGCAGAGGTTAAAATTATCATGATAGCCGTTCCCATGGTCATGGGAGGGGTGGAAGGTCGTACATGGTAGTCACGTATGTTAATAATTAACCTGATGGGTTGGTTTGGTTTGAGTTATTTGAGGCTTGTGCAGTTCTGCAGAGGGGCTTTGGAAGCCGAGCTTTGTGTGTTTACTTTAGGGATCCTATCATTATTAATTGTTCTACGAATTGTTTTACAACACTTTAATTAACTTGAATAGAATAGGTGTTTATGCAAAATAGCCATCCTGTTCTTGTTTATATCCTCGCATTCATTATAAGGATTCTTGTTGGGTAGCCGTGGACTCACTATACAAACCACGAATATATTTGTATTCAGGAAAAGAATCGGGTCCGGTTTGCCTGCATGATCAGGAGGATTCTGTGCCAGAATTCGACCAAGATTAGTTGTCGCTCAATGGTTGGATGAGAGCATCATCATACTTTATTTCTGCTGCATTTATTTGAATTTCTGCACTCTGAACTATATTATATTGTTTTAAGCAAACTATTGTAATAAGTGGTTGTGCAACAATTAATTTTGCATAATTATGTTATTTTCTTAGTTAATTGTGATTGTATGATGATGTTCAACAATTGTCACTCATGAGTTGCTAGCATTTATCTCTGGGACTGGCGATCGATCATGAGTGGATCCTGGTGAAGTCGGGGTCGCGACACCAACAAATGTCTTGATCATGACCCCAACAGTTCTCTTGTCATATGAAGCATAGAGCTACCACTCACACCCTGTTTCATAGCATGCCTTGAGCCTGTTAGGATCATTCTTCAACATAGTTACAGCCACTTTATTCTTGATTGACTAATGACGAAAGGCCTCCCTAAGACCCTTCATGCATGAAAAGACCATTCCAATCTTGAAAACAGAGCTTGCAATATATGTTGCCTTCGGAAAACAGGCAATTTTTCCCTCCCACTGCCATCTACAACATCTTAATTCACATGGCCAAGGTCTTCATCATCTGATTGCATATCCTCCTCCTCTTGAGCACTATCATTGCCTTCACTTGCATCATCACTGCCTGTAGATCCTATGATGCCTTCAGATCTAGCACAGTCCCTTGGATCGTCGCTCCTAGCAAGTACCTCAGCACTCCTACATGCTTTTGGCTTGTACAACTCATCACTATCATAACTCCTATAATAGAGTTTAACAAGCCTTGCACTTCTTCTAGGACTAAAATTTCTAGGTAAATTTCCATCATAAAAAGAAGGGAGTCTTTCACTGCATTTAGTTGGAGCGGTCTCTGTCGATGGTAAACAGTATACCACATTACAGCAAACATACATCACTAGTGTGTTGGTTTTGTGCATACAAGCTACCATGTGGAGTGTGTCCAAGTCTGCTAATACTGGTATTAGTCCTACGCTAACTGATTTTTCAAATGGCAACCACAACTTCTCAACTATGTCATCCTCCTTATAGCCCAATTGCTACACAAAATCATCAATCCACAAGATAACCCCCATAGTGAACTTCTCAACTAAGGGCCTGTTTGGCAACAAGGTTTTTAAAAACCATGGATTTGTAATACTATGGTTTGTGTTTTGCTATGACCATGAAATACTATGGTTTTTCAATACCATGGTTTGCTAGCACAAGTGAGAAAACTTTGGGTTGGAGTGGAGTCTACAATACTCCAAAAATACCATGGTATGGCCAATACCATGGTTTTCAAAACAGAGTTTTTTAGGTTGTTTCCAAACACCTCATTGCCAAAATACCATGGTATTCTCTAAAACCATGGTTTTGCCTCGAAACTGTGAAAATACTTTGTTGCCAAATAGGCCCTAAGTGTCACAACTATCGAACCAAGCACTTTTGCCATTCATATATAGCTCCCCCCCCCCCCCCCCCGCGCGCGCGCGCGCGCGCGTTGTCTTACAGCCACCACGCGTCGCCCGCTGATACGTCGTCGCCGCCAGCCAACCTCAATGCGCCACGCATCGCCACCCCGATACTTTCTGCCCGCAGTAGGTCCCGCCGCCGCCGTGAATCATCTGTCGCCACGCATCACCGCCGCGTCACCCAGCCGCCACATTTCGCCGCTTCACCGCTGCTGCGCGTCCGCTCGCCGGTTCGGTTTGGTTTAGCCGGTTTAACTGATTTAAGCCAGTTTAACCGATTTAAACCGGTTTATTTATTTCTTTGATTTTCTGTTTATCCAAATCTTCCGGGAATTGTTTAGGGAGCATCCAAACTCCAAATTGAATGATTCTAGATCTCTTAAATCCCATAAATAGCCTAAAATTTTATATATTTTATTGAGATATGTATTCTATTGATTATTTTTCTATTCTTATGCATTTGCGTCTACGTGTAGATCGCATCTGTGTGCACTGTTCGGGAGTTTTCCAGGTTCAGTTCGGTGGAGGATCCCAGGATGTCAAGTATTACCAAGGCAAGATAGATTGCATCTTGCTCTCCTATTTTGCAAAACTCACCCGATTATTGTTTTTATTTACTTTTCTCTTGCATTAAATGAAGGGAAGGGTTAGAATCCTATTATATTCACACTGAGTCATCTACCCTGTGAATTTAGCCATTCATTGCTACCTTAGTATTTCCTAGTCTATACTTGTGCATAGTTGCTAATGCTCGTGGGTTCGGAAGTTGTTTATGTTATTCATCATTTAATTATTCTTGTGACTTGGTATGATTGGAGGTGATGAGTTACTATAATAATCTAATCAACTAAAACCTACGTGGTGTGTGTTGACTAATGGTGGCAAGTCTTGTGGTTTTGTTGATTGAGTTATGTGGTGGAGGTAATCACCTTGGTCTAAGAATCCTTGACGTATGCTTATCCGGCGAAACCATACAAGCGCAACCATAAGTGCTAGCTCTAGCATGTCGGCCAACATGTGCTAGTCTTGGCTTAATAGTTAGGGAAAACTGTTAGCACACGATACTGTGAAAAGATCGGGCTGCAGTCCGTTGGCTCAAGAGGGGGACCCGTAGTGTCGAAACCTTAGAGGGGGTATCGGTGTTAACATAAGGTACTAATGAATCATATTGTATCGCTCTAGGCTCTCAAGTAAGAGGTAAGACATAAAAATTCCACTAGGCTTATGGGTAAAGTGTGCTACACTCTACAAAGGTTAAAATTATCATGATAGCCGTTCCCACGGTCATGGGATGGAAGGAAGGTCATGCATGATAGTCTCGTATGTTAATAATTAACCTGATGGGTTTGTTTGGTTTGAGTTATTTGAGGCTTGTGCAGTTCTGCAGAGGGGCTTTGGAAGTCGAGCTCTGTGTGTTTACTTTAGGAATCTTATCATTATTAATTGTTCTACGAATTGTTTTACAACACTTTAATTAACATGAATAGAATAGTTGTTTATCCAAAATAGCCATCATGTTCTTGTTTATATCCTCGCATTCATTATAAGGATTCTTGTTGGGTAGCCGTGGACTCACTATACAAACCACGAATATATTTGTATTCAGGAGAAGAATCGGGTCCGGTTTGCCTGTAGGATCAGGAGGATTCTGTGCCGGAATTCGACCAAGATTAGTTGTCGCTCAATGGTTGGATGAGAGCATCGTCATACTTTATTTCCGCTGCATTTATGTGAATTCCTGCACTCTGAACTATATTATATTGTTTTAAGCAAACTATTGTAATAAGTGGTTGTGCAACAATTACTTTTGCATAATTATGTTATTTTTTTAGTTGATTGTGATTATATGATGATGTCGACAATTGTCACTCATGAGTTGCTAGCATTGATATCTAGGACTAGCAATTGATCATGAGTGGATCCTGGTGAAGCCAAGGTCGCGACACCAACAAATGTCTTGATCATGACCCCAGCAGTTCTCTTGTCATATGAAGCATAGAGCTACCACTCACACCTTGTTTTACAACATGCCTTGAGCCTGTCAGGATCATTCTTCAACATAGTTACAGCCACTTTCTTCTTGATCGACTAATGACGAATGGCCTCCCTAAGATCCTTCATGCATGAAAAGACCATTCCAATCTTGAAAACAGAGCTTGCAATATCTGTTTGCCTTTGAAAAACAAACAATTTTTCCCTCCCACTGCCATCTACAACATCTTAATCCACATGGCCAAGGTCTTCATCATCTGATTGTATATCCTCCTCTTGAGCACTATCACTGCCTTCACTTGCATCATCACTGCCTGTAGATCCTATGATGCCTTCAGATCTAGCACAGTCCCTTGGATCATCACTCCTAGCAAGTACCTTAGCACTCCTACATGCTTTTGGCTTGTACAACTCATCAGCATCATCACTATCATCACTCCTATAATAGAGTTTAACAATCCTTGCACTTCTTCTAGGAATAAAATTTCTAGGTAAATTTCCATCATAAAAAGAAGGGAGTCTTTCACTGCATTTAGTTGGAGTGGTCTATGTCGATGGTGAACAATATACCACATTATGGCAAACATACATTACTAGTGTGTTGGTTTTACGCATACAAGCTACCATGTGGAGTGTGTCCAAGTCTGCTAATACTGGCCTTAGCCCTATGCTAACTGGTTTTTCAAGTGGCAACCTGAACTTCTCAACTATGTCATCCTCCTTATATCCCAATTGCTACACAAAATCATCAATCCACAAGATAACCCCCATAGTGAACTTCTCAACTAAGTGTCACAACTATTGAACCAAGCAATTTTGCCATTCATATACAGCTTCTCATCACCTCCGAGAAAATAACCCCCATAGTGAATCTCCATGGTGAATTTGTCACTAAAAGATCCTACATTTTCATGAACAAGAGGGATATTAAGCTCTACCGCATTCAAACAAATCATACGAATGATTTAAGGATCTAGGGTTAAAGCTCAAGGATTTAAGATTACTTACCATACATTGGCTTCTTCATTCTCAAGTCGTTGTCGAGGCTCCGACCGAGCCGCTCCTGGGTCGCCATCCACCGTCCCTCTGATTGCCGGCTCCACCTCCGTCATATCTACGTTGAAGGAGTACGGAGTGCGTGCTGCCTCCTAGTGCCGACGGGACGAGCGGAGGAGGAGGAAGAGGTGATGGTCGACGACGGCGTACGGTGTAGGGCTAGGGATTAGGGAGGGAGATGTCGGGAACGACGACGGAGGGGGAAGAAACCTCGACGGGGAAAATAGGAAGAGCACATGTGGATGTGGCGAGCCAGGTCTCTTTACCTCTTGTGGATACTGCATAGGCTCGGTCTATGAGCAATGTAACCAGGTGTCGGTCCCACTAGGTGTGAGCGCTGATGGTTCGGTGCCACAACACATTTTGACGGCCATGTCCAAGGTGCGGGTGGTTTGGTGCTAACGACAACTAAATTAGGTGGCTAAGAAAGTAAAGTGCGAGTTTAGATGGCTAGCTGAGATTTCTTGCAAGTTTAGGGAGCATTGGTGCAATTTTCTCTTCTATATATGCACATCTATTGTCAAAAGCACTATGAACCATCCACTTTTTTTATAACCCAAAAAACCATCGGTCTCTATACCAATTGTACAATCGCTTAACAAAAACCTTAAAACCAAATTAAAATCAAAAAAATTCTCTCAAGACATAATAGAAAAAAATAAATTGTAAGCTTCCTCCTAACAATAACAATAAGGCAGTTGTAATTCTCAAGAAATTTTTCATGTATCATCCCACAAGTGATCCTTTTTGTTTGTCATTTCGCAAATGGGGATCATTAAGATGGCATCGCCAACATCGGTTTTCTCATTTTTATACCATTTTGTCCCTTTTTATTAGTTTATTCCTTTTCTCATTTACAAGCCCCGTGAAAGTACCTCTCTGACTCATTCTTTTATTATTCCCTGACTTCTTCCACAACAGCCGTGACAGTGTGTAAAACCATTAGGCGACAAGAGGGGGTGAATGGGAGCCTTGAAAATTTTTCATCAGACGGTACTCCTCACACTTACCAATTTTCTAAAATATAAACACCGTGACAACTATATATACCCCAAAAGTGCATGGATAAGACACATGGAAATATAAGGGGATTTTCAATCACAATCCTTGTTGTCAAGTGTCCAAACAAAAGAGAATCAATTGAAATCATGCTTTAATAAAGCACTTCATGCCAAATCACTAAAGCCACTTTGTGAAAAGTATAAGCAAATTCTCCAGAATTGGTTCCCACTTGGAACAAAGAGATGGTGGCTTTCTGGTACATAAAAAATTATGGGAATTTTTCTCCCCATGAAACCAGAGTCCTGAAGCACTCCACAAAAAATCTCCTCGAGACTCCTTACACAAAAATCAGAAAAATTCAAACACTACAACCTCTCAGAAATCTCGTCCAGAAAATTTGGGGCTCGGCTTTCACCTCACTGCATCCAAACCAAGAATCTCCACGACTTCATTTTTTTGATGATAGATATGTAAGTCACGAAACTTCTTCAAGTCGAATCACTTAAAAAAGATTTTTCTAAATTTTTCTAAAAATCAAACACTGATTACTGCGCGGAGGAAAGCTTCTGGACAGATTTGCAGCAAGTTAAGAACTTGATCTCTTGTCTCTCATATGGTTGTAAAGACTGTGGCAAATCATATTAGCAATCTCAAAGCATCATTTACCATCAATAACCAGTAAGAAATCACCCAACTTCATCTCCAAATAAGAGCTCCAAAAGGAATAACAAAAATAACAAAAATATGAGCAAATCAACAAAAGATGTTCATGAAGTTAAGAGATTTCATTGCATAGAAATTGAGGATTACAAACCACATTCCATGTGGTCACAAGCACTCTAGGTGCCACCCTTACACCCAACTCACCCACTCTTTTTCTGAAATTTTCATCTTTAAGGAGATAAGGAGTAGGTGCTCATCTCCCCCTTCTATTTATAGCTTAAGGGTGAGATACCTTAAACTCTAGAGCCTATCTCCACCCTTCATTTGAGTATGAGTGGTGTACAACTCACACACTACAAGACACAATCCCGAGAGGGAATAATATTCCCTCGGGAAATATCTTTGCAGCTTCCTCGGTAGCCAGCCCAAGCTGTGCCTATCGGTCAGATCAACTTCGCCACTAGGTTACAGACGCCGTAACCTCCATCTATCTCGGATTCCTTGCCATGGCTAAACTTCTCCAGTACACCATCTCATGTGACCGCCAAGTCATCGAACCGGGCCGCCTGCACGCCTCCGGACGCATCAGCCACCAGCTGTCCCCATGAAGTGTCAGCCATGTATCTGACGATACCTGCATTACTGAGGTGAACACACATGAAACCAACACCTTATCTCTCCTGCAAGGTTAACTTCACAAACATTATAAACGTCAACATCCATGTACAAAAAGATCATTTGAATGCAATTAGCCACACAATCAGTTCGAATACGAATCTGTCGGACACTGCCCGTCATCACCGGACACCGTTTCAAATTTCGTGTCCCCGTCGATAAATGCTCTACCAAAGTACTTTAAAATATGTCACGTATATTCATCACAATATCGGGATATCCTCCACATGGATATCAACATAGTGACAGGGGCAATTGCACAGCAATGCTCAAGGCGCAACGAGATTCCGTTGGAGCAAAGCAGCGGAAGTAGGAAGGAGGCCGACAGAAGTTGCGGGACAATGAGCTCGGGGACGACAAGTGGTAGGATGGCCGGGGTTGGAGAAGGAGGCCTAAACTGCGCCGGTTGTTTTCCACACATGATTAGAGGCGTGGAGCTAGATGTAATGACACAAACAAATTTGTTAGATCTCTTTAATCTAATGATAGGATCTACATGTTATTTTAACCCCGCACATAATAAAGCATAATCAAACTTAGTTGGCTGCGTTTGTTGTGCAATCAGCGCGCTGGTGCACGCACACATCCAATCCAGTGTGCTCGTTCCGATTGACATCGAGTGACAAACAACAAAGCAGAGCAATTTTTCATTTGCATATATGCCCGCAACTAACCACATCTGTGTTGAACTTTTCACAAAAACCTCACTTCCTCTTCGTTCGTTCCTCTCAGGACAGATCCTCAATGCTCTGGAGGCTGGAGCCACGACTCGCGAGTCATGACCTCTTGTCTCCCTCGAGCCGTCATCTCCCTCGAGGCTTGTAGGCCTCAACTGCCTCCACTCCCTCCAGTCGTCTCTCATGGGTAGCTGCTCGCCGCGAAGGGCTTGTTTGGCAACAAAGTATTTTTATAGTTTCGAGATAAAACCATGGTTTTAAATAATACCATGGTATTTTGGCACTGAGGTGTTTGGATGCAACCTCAAAAACTCTGTTTTGAAAGCTATGGTATTGGTAAATACCATGGTATTTTTTGGAGTATTGTAGACTCTACTTCAATTCAATGTTTTCTCACTTGTGCTAACAAACCATGGTATTAAAAAACCATAGTATTGCGTAGTCATAGCAAAACACAAACCATGATATTATAAAACTATGGTTTTTAAAAATTTTGTTGCCAAACAGACCCTAAAAGGCGGCGACCACCTCTCCCCTGGCTCCTCTCTCACGGGTCATCTGCTTGGCCTGTCACTGTTCTGACTTGGCCGCCTATAAGCCTATAGCCTAGCCTCGGGCGGAGAACCATGGCGCCACTCCACCCCCTCTGATTATGGTCATGGCGATGTGCCCCTTTGCTGTGGTTCCCTCCACACCTCCGTCATGTTGGTTTGTTTCTCGTGAACAAGGTAGCATGAGGACGTGGAAATTTCTTTCACAAAATCAATACCGGAACAAAATCGCTCAACTGATGAAATTAAGTCCAAGATCAAATACTTTAATGAACACCTGTGGCATATATTTTCATTAGCTTCAGCATATGTTTATGTATACATATACCATTGACCATGCTGTTGCTACAACACGTACCATGCCACTTCTATGCACGCATGTGAAGTTACATCTATACATGTATGAAGCTTTAGCTCACACACGTTGTTGCCATACTACACGTATAAAAACGTGATGTATTTATTGTCGTATGCAACCTCTGTTTTTTTCGACGCTAAAATTGCACATTATCCTTGGCCTTGGGCCTCTATTTACATAATAAAAATTACAATAACCCTACTCAAATTAAAACTACTAATTCTAAAATGAACTCCATTTCTAGTACTTTTTTTAGATGAACCTAATCCTACTCAAACAAGACAAACTATTATTAGAGCATCCTCAGCTCAACCTGCAAACTACTGTGCAGAGATTAAATTTCTTCCCGCCCAGGCCATTTTGGCACTGTTGTCTGCCTGTAATTTGAATTTTGCAGTGTGAACAGTAATTTGCAGGCCAGCTGATACGGATGGAGCTAGGGATGCTCTTACCATATCAAGAATAGAACTAACAATCACCTCTAATCTTAATCATAATCTCCTAGTGTGTTTCGGTGAACTTGACGCAATCCAATAGCCTGACAAATCCATCTCTCCGCAATGTCCTCACGCCCATCTAACATGTTCAAAACCTTAACAAATTTGCCGCCCAATCTTGCCCTTCAAGTCACTACTGCATACTCGTTTCTTATTCATATTCTTCTTATTCTTCTTCTTCTTGTCCTCCTTCACAGTGCTACACTTTCAACGAGCTTAAATTCAACATGATCAACCTCTTAGGTGTTGATAAGGTCATCCAAACGATGCTGGAATACCACCGTCGTTGCTACCATCATAGTCTCCTTATTCTTCTCTTTATTAGTTGTCTCTTGTATGCCACAGAAAGGATATGGCACCACCATGTTTGGTAGGTCGGTTGGAGTTAAGCTTGATGTTCTCTGCTTGAACATATCATGTGGCACAACCTCTTCATGCCATTCTTGTTGATCATACTCATTGTTATGTATGTTCAACTCAATCATATATGACCTAACTTTGGATCTTTTCACCTTTATTAGAAGCTTTTCGCTTTGCTAACAGACCCATAGATCTTCTTGATGCATGATCACTATGCACCCACCCTTGAGAAATTGTTTCAAACTGATGACGTTTTTGGAAAGACTCGATATAAAATATAACTCAGAAAACACACATTGTTCTCTTTCCTGCACCGGAGAAGAATTGACACCTTCCCTTGATCTCCACAATAGGTCCATCACCAAATTGGATTTGTTCTTGGAAACTCTCATCCAGCTTCTCGAACAACTCTCAACGAAGGGATATACATTGCTCTATCGTGATAACAAGCTGCATGTATCTCTCCGATGCCGCACGCAAGAAGCAACACAACATTTCAATCTCCGATAGCTGCTTGCCCTTATCTTTCTCTTGACTTCGAATATCGTTGATGATTGTGGAGACCCTGGTAGCGAAGGCCTCAACAGTCTCACCGTCCATCACATTAAGATTCTTAAAATCGTGTTTAAGAGATTGTAACTTTACCTCAATCACACGATCATACCCGACGTTCGCCATCTTGATCACCTTCGATGCTGACTTTGTCGAGTCCATTCCAGCGATGGTGATCATGATGACTTCGGATATTGCACTATAGATTGCCGACATTATCAGTCGATCCTTTCAATATTCTACGCCTTCTTTCTTCTACGCGTCACCTCTCGGAAGGTAGAGTATAAAGTTGAAAACTGAAATAAAAACTTTTTTGCTCGAGGCCTTCAGAGATTAAAACCGGTTCACAGTAGTAGAATACTACCGCAATGCTCTAAAGTTCTAAGCGTCAAGGTCCTTGCCGTGGCCATCTCTTACTGGGCTCTATGACTGTTTCGGCAGACGGAAAGGTGAGGTGAGGTTGTCTCTAAGTTTGTCCGTCCAGGACGACACGAAAACATGCATCGAGAATAAGAAACAACTAAATTCTATTTTGATTGGCATGACAAAAGTACTTTACAATGTTTGATGTTAGCTTTTGTGTCGAATATGTTTACAAGTAGGGCTATAATTGGACTCTGTATTGCTTTGTATTGTAATATATAAGGTTCGTTTAGAGTAGGAGTCGGACTCTAACGAAACCTCCACTATATAAAGGGTGCAACCTGGTGTAGCACATGACAACGACTGCGTACAGTAGTAGCGTAGGCGTCAGGGGTCAGTGGCCGACCAGTGTCCGTGACTCGAGCAGTTGGTATGTTGCGGTATTGTGGATTGAGAAGAAGCGTCCATAGCTAGAGCACTACATAGATAGTCGAAAGCCGATTTGCGTTATATGAAATACCACTTCTTATGAAAAGAACTAATTTTTATTGTGTCACTAAAAATGCACAGCTGAATCCAATCATCCACGCTCGAGCTCAACCTGACAATCTGGTCCATGGAGCGACCCGACAGCAATTGGCTGTTGAAAGGAATAAAATGGACTTTTATCTTGAGTTGAAGGGCAAAACTTATTAAAATATTAAAAAAGATGTATTATTAAATGATGTTTTAATTTGGGACACATTATCAAGGTCTTTAGATTTTTGAAGCATATTATGAATTATGGTGAGGTAAATATTATTTTTTTTCAAAAATATAGTGCTGCCTTTGCAATTGCATCTGAACACAGAGACTTTTTATCGCTCACTCGCCGTAAATCGGTGGCATCCTGAACAGCCAATTTAAGGCGCTGCCTCCCACTAACCCTTGCATTTCGGAAAGAGACATGCATGCACACACCTCATCCGCCTGACGCCACAAATGCGTGGAAGCGATGAGATTCCAGGTGCTCCAGAGCCTCCAGTCCAGTGGCGTCAACCCAACTGGCACCCAGACTCCACAAACCACTGATCTACTGCTCCCTTGCTTCCCTTTCTGCGCACAGGCCAGGACTTGTGTAGTAGAACTCAATAAATCTTTTCAGAATACAGAAGAACGCAATAAAATTCGACCATAGTTCTGGTCCTCATAACACCACAAGTAATGCACTAAAGTAAGTAACCCTACGTACAATAAGAAGACTGAAATTAATAAACTGAAACAAGAAAGATTTGATTTATCCACACAATGCGATTTGTGAAGCTAGCGAGGCCGTTAGATGGACCAAAAAACATGCATTAGTAGCACATCGCGTAGAATAGAAAAACATATGCAAGGACTTGAGGAGTATCCCATGCCTCTATTATTGTTGTAGTGGATTTAGCCACGAGATATGCATCCCCTCTCACTTTTGCTCTTATCAGGACCAGAGCAGCAACCATTGCTGCATCAGCCTTCCTTCCACCACTTGTGCTGCCAGGCATTAGGTAGGAGGAGAGGAGTAGGAGTACTACTACTCCAGCTCCAGAAGCAGACATCAGACTTGTATAGTAGCTTGCGGTGGTGGTGGTGGTGCGGTGGTGTAAGCACTAAGCAGCAGCAGCAGACGCTGACGCGGACGCAGGCATGTTCACGCCTTGACGGCTTCACTTGAATAATCCAATCCATACATACCTTATGTGCCTGTGACCATCGTGCCGCGCGTGGCCCCAAGCTCCAGCGACACGAGGTGGGTGCGACTGTTGGGGGATGAGGGTGACACCATTGACCGGTCAAAAGAGGGCAGGGCGGTGGGCCTGGACCCTGCTTGCGCACTCTCCCTCCCACCGCCGCCGCTGCCGGTGCCGGTTGCGGTTTCCGGATTTGGGGCCTGCTTTTATGTTATCAAAAAAAGGCCCGTGTCAGTGCGTGGGCGTGGCCCGTGTCTTCTGATCTTCTCCATCCATCCTCGCGCCCCTGCCGTGCACTGGCCCGGCCGCGCCGCTGCCGGTCGTCGCAGCAGTGGAAGCGCACCGCGACGCAACACGGCCACCACACGGGCGGTGGCAGTGGGCCAGGGGCCGGCCGCTGCGCCACACTGGGCGTCGCCATTAAACGCAAGGCGACAAGCGCTACGCGGCCACAAGCGCCTGCCTGCCTGCCGCCAACGCGCAGCCGCAGAGCAATGAATAAACACTGCGCGGGGCCCGGCCGCGTCCGTGCGGATGCCGGTGCCCGGTGGCCGTGGCCCGTGGCGCGCTGGTACGAGGTGGCGGCTCACGGCCGGGGGTGCTCGGCTCGGGGGCGACGCCGACGCGTTGGTGGCTCGTGTCATCTGGGCTAAGGAGGCGTTGCGGGTCACCTCGAAAAGCCATCGCCGCTGCGGCTGCATGCGGCCGCAGCCGTACGCGCTGGAAGCTAGGCAGGGGGAGGGGGGTGGAGCGGGAGCGGATCGGGGGTGGTCACAATGATTTGTTGAGCCGCCATTGGAGACCCTGCGCGAGGGCTACTGTTCCCTGATCCGCACGCAGCTTTTCTCCTGTTCATGGCGTCGCCGGCATCGGGGGTTGCGCTGCGCCACTGTGGCCGCCACGCGTGTGGTTCCGCCTGTGTTGTGTTGTGTTGTGCCCGGGTGTCCTGCTCCATGCTCTGCTGCTCCGTTTCGGTGCCTGGAGCAGTGAGCCAAAAGCTGGGTGATGCCTAGTTTCGCGGTCTACAGCGTGGGTTCTGTGCAGAGTGTGGGATTGGGATCATCTGCAGTTATCTCCATTGGTGTGGTCACTAACATATGGAACATCTGCAGTTATCTTATTTGGTGTGGTCAATGAGATTGGCGTGGTCAATGAGACCCATATGTCAGTGTTCCAACTACATAGGACAGTAACTGCGGAGGATATGATTTCGTAGAGCGTGTTCTTTTTTTAGACTGCACGGACACGGTACATCACGTATCATCTGGCTCGTCTATACAAGGGACATATCGATTTTACCATGGAGCTTTTTGGAATCGAAACTGCTAGTGCATCGACGACCAACAATTCCAGAAATTTCGAGTATCAATTTCTACTCGCTTTTCTATTTTGCTTTGTAGTTAGTGCTCCGACACCGGCATATCCACTACAATATTTCCCGGTGTGCTGATATCTCCCACCGGGTTAGTGTTTTTTTTTGGGTTCAACACCCCCCACCCATCTTCCTAAGGTAGAACCTAGCAAAAGGCCAATGAGGCATATGCCAACCGATGATTGGTGGTTTCTACCTCAGTGATGACAACACCTTGAGTGTGCGATGAGTTGAGACAGTGGACGAAATCGACATAAGAATTTTGGGCAAGGTTGACTGTCATTCGGTATTCGAAAAAACCGATAAAAAACCCACTGGTTTCTTCCAGAAATAGCCAAAACGCTGGCAAACGATTTTTTCTGTGGACAAATTTAAATTTAATTTGAAATTCAAAATTAGCGAAAACAAATAAAATTCCCTAAAAATAGTAGAAAATATTTAGTGTATGTTCTCGTCAGCTTATTTTACTTATTTGTCTATTTCTTTATTGTCATTTAATTAAAAATAATTTAACTTTTTAAACCTGTCTTTTTTATATTTTAAAGACTTGTCTAATTGCTACAAAACACAAGTCAAACGAAGCACAGCCAACTCTTGATTTTATCTCCAAAAGCTTTCTTGTCATTTTTAGCTCAAGTAGATTGAAAAATAACTATGGAAGATCTTATTGGGCCCAAATGGCTGTCCTGTGGCCCATTGACTTCAATGTGTTTTTTACAAGCATACTAACTACAGCACACCGCTCTTGAACGGATATAAGGTATAGGGGTCCTTTCCTTAAACGGGCCAGGGTTGCGTTTAGATCAGGTATCATAAAAGATATAGACTGACGAGAGGTAGGGCGGGTAGGCAAGTAGCCATACCCGGCACCATGGATGCCCGATCTTATATATTTTCAGACAAAGAGGTTCTCAATTTCGGCCAATAATCTACTTTAAAATCGAACATGCTATTTTATAATGGGTTTGCTATCAGTACTAGGCAACTTCTTAACAAAACAGGTTTCGATAAAACATTGTGCTATTTTTTTTTAATAATGGGTGAAACCTACCGCCGAAGACCACTAGGCTGAACGCCCCGCGTTGTTGCGCCCTCTACGAAAAAACCTTTTATATATACGTCTTAAGGGACTTCTCTCGCATGCATGGCCGGCCGGTGTGGCCTGCAGGTCTGCATCACCGATCCATGGTCACCAGGCTCCCTAAGAAAAGAATCGGGGTCCTAGCTCCGCTCCGCCGCTGGCCACTCCAGCCACGGTGGCCCCCGCTACCACGCGCTCTGCCATTCCGGCGAGCGCGGCCAACGTTTCTTCCTCCAGCATGCCGTCCACGGCATCCTCCTGGAGCCGCTGGGCCCCTAGCCCATCCACCTCCAGCTCCCCACAGCTGCTGCGAGCTGCTCCGCGCCACTTCAATGCGGCGGCCGCTGCTCCTGCCCGGCGTCCTACGCCGCCGCAGTCCTCTCTTCTCTCGCCGTTTCCCCTTTGAGATCCCCAACCCCCCAAATCCCGACTGCCCGCATTGACTCCACCACTCTTCCGCCGCCCATTCAAGTCCATCCACCCCCCGATGCCCCGTCGCTCCGCTCGACCATTGAAGTGCCCTTGGATGCTGCGCCTTCCTCCCCAAAATGGGAGCGCGTCCGCCCCAAAAACCGTCGGCGTGCTCTGCGCCCCCCTTTCCTAGCGGCCGGAGTTATGGCCGACGGCGCCCACCCGCCTCGCCGCAGCGCCGCGACCGCCCTTAAAGGCCGTTGCAGTCGCTGCCTTGCAAGGGACCATGTGGCTGCGCGGTGCCAAGACCCTGTGAAGTGCCTCGCTTGCCGTCGCTCCGGGCACCTCGCTCGGCACTGCCGCCGCCGAGTCGACGCTGCAGCACCTCGCCCCGCGCCCTTTCCACCGGTTCTGTTGCCGCCCGGCATGGCCCCCCCCGGAGATCAAGCTACGCCGCTTTCCGCCCGCCGTCTGCTCGGGTGTCCGTCGAGGTCACCGACGCGGTGCGCGCGGACGCTGACGAGCTTCACCGCCGCGCCGTGGTTGTCTCGTTGTCCAGAGGGCCGCACCTGGACACCAGCGTCGTCGCCACATTGGTCAGCTCCCGCACCGGCATCCCCCTTATGGATCTCACCGTCACCCACCTCACCCACCGCCGCTTCCTCGCCCGCTTCACCCGCCCAGAGCAGGCCCGCCATGCTGCGCGACGGTCCTTCCACGCCAACGGCAGAGAGTTCCGCCTGGAGAGCTTCCCCGTCGACGTCCACTCCGCCGGCACCCCCGGTGCTGCCCGCTACCGTGCTCTCGTCTTCATCGAGGGCCTGCCCCTGCACGCTTGGTCCTCGGCCGTCGTCGACCGCATCTTCGCCGGGGTCGGACGCATCGACGTCGTCGACCAGCAGACACGCCTCCGCCTCGACACCGCCGCCTTCCGCGTCTGGGTCTGGACCCGCGACCCGGCGTGCATCCCTCTCGAGATCGAGCTCGAGCTCATGGACCAATCGCCCTACATGGAGGCAGACCGTGGCGGCGTCCGTGGCCCTGCCCACCTTACCGGCGCGCCACGCCCGCGCCCACCATCAGTCTCCGTACACAACCTCCTGCTCCACGTAGACTCGGTCGAAGACTACTCCAACATCTCCTCTCGTGTTGGCAGCGGCGCCCCCGTCCTCGACGCTCCTCACGCCTGGCAGCTGGGCCAACCGGACTCGGTTCCCCCACCGCCATCCACCGTCCCGCCGCCGGCATGCAGATCCCTCTTCGTCCCGCGCCGCCGCCGCGACGACTCCGACAGTGACGACAACGCTTCCGCCGGCCGTGACCGCCCGCGTCGCCGCCCCCCTGTTAGGGAGCCGGTGGGCGCGCGTGCCCCTGCACGATCACCGCCGTCAGGCGGGTCGTCCTCCACTAGCCGCTCCCCGCATCCTCGGCGTCGTCCTCGCGCCAACAACCTCCGTCGCCGCTCCTCGCGCCAGCGCACCTGTTCCCCACGGACGCGGTCTTCCCCGAGCTTCTCTGGCGTCCATCCAGGAACCGGCGGCGCTCCGCGAGCCGTTGGCTCGCCTGCCACCGGCGCGGACGCACTCTCAGGGGGCTGTTCCCAGCTCCCGTGTCCCCCTTCTCCACGGAGGCTCTCCGGCAGTGCTCCAGGAGCCGGCGGCGCTCCGGGAACCGGCGGCGCTCCAAGAGCCCTTGGCTCGCCTTCCAACGCCTCGCCGGCTTCGGCGGCTGTGCCGCCACCGCCCGTGAGCTGCCTGCAGCCACTGTCCTTGCCGTTGGCGCAGTCGGCCTCGGCTGCTTCGCTGGACGCCTCGGGTGCTGGGGATTCAAACCCCCCCCTGCGGTCAACGCCCACCCCGCCCGTGACTTTGCTCAGCTGCCCCCAACTGCAGCTGCTGCCACTACTGCCTTCCGGCCCAATGGGCTCGCCACCTCGCTCCCCTCACAGCGCGGCCTCAATCGGCCCAGACCCACTTCTTTCGGCCTGTCTCCCACCTCTTTCGGCCTGCGCCGCTTTTCCAGCCCAGGAACGCCCCAGCACTGTTTTTGACCCGATGACCATTGAGGCCGCCCTTCCACCGGCTCACCACCCCGCTTCCATCCCCGGCTTTCTTGCTAGGGCCACGATCGCTGCATCCGCCCCCCTGATCTCCTCGCCCCCGCTTAGGCGTTCCCGCCCTAAGCCGCCCACCACGATCCGGCGTAGCTCCCGCATTGCCTTCTCCCGCCCTGCCCTCGCCCCTGCGGGCTCCTCTTCGATCCCTGCCATCCGCAAGGCCCAGGGATTACTTGCTCGGCGCCTAGGGGTCTCCTCTCCTAGTGCCGCCAGCGACCTTGCCGCGCAGCTCGAGACACTCCTCTCCGCCATCCCGCTCGACTCAGCGGCGCGCTCCGTCATCTCCGAGCTCTGTGGGCTCGCCCGCCCTGCGGTAGACCTCCCTGTCTTGGGACCTTCCGTGGTTGAGGGCTACAGCCTTCCCGCTCAGTAGTCCTCCCCCCCTCCCCCGCCCCCGCCGTCAGTGCTCCCTTGCTCTTTTTATGTTGATCCCTTTACTTTTCACCGTTTCTCGCCCACCTGCGTGTGGGTTTAGTGTCGTGTCAGCGGCCACCTGCGTGCGGCCTTTTTTGCCTAGGCCTCCTGCGTGGGGTCTTAGGGTCGTGTCGGCTGCCACCTGCGTGTGGCCCCCTTTACCTAGTTTGTGGTCTCTGCCTGCGTGCAGTGCTCGTCTCTCCCTACCGCCTGCGTGCGGTGTGTCCAGATTGAACCGACCCTTGCAGGGACGTCGGTCATCGCCCTGCTGAGAACTGGATCCTCGACCGTCCTGGGAAATGGTTCCTCTGCCTCTTTTTGGGAGGACTATTGGCTCTCAGGCTCAGCTCCGAAACACCTCGCCCCTGAACTTTTCAGCGCGTCAGCTCGTAAGAATAGATCGGTCCTTGAGGCAACAGCGAACTACACTTGGATAACCGACCTAAGACGCAACCTCGCCCCGCATATGATACCCAGCCTCATCTCACTCTTTCGACTGATTACCCTCATCCAACTTTCTCCTGATGTACCCGACAGGTTTCCTTGGCGCTTTTCCGCAAATGGCACTTTCTCTGTCAGATCGGCCTATTTGCTGCAGTTCGCAGGTCGCATCGCACAACCAGGCCTGCAGCTGGTCTGGAAGCTTTGGGCGCCGTCCAAGTGCAAATTTTTTCTTTGGACTCTCCTCCACAACAAGATCTTCACAGCGGATGCTCTACTTCGTCGCCATTTGCCAAACGATTACTTCTGCCCCTTGTGCAGACGCAACTTGGAAACACCTGAACACCTATTCCTACAATGCGACTTCAGCTGCTCCGTCTGGGCGCGGATGTCAACCCTTCTCAACGCCCCGCGCCTTCACCCTACGGGCTGGTCTCAGACTACCGCCATCACAGACTGGTGGTCAGTCGACATCCTTCAGGGCGAGCCTTCAAGTGGCGTCCTCTTAGCCACCTCCGCCACAATTTGGATGATTTGGATCGAGCGAAACAACCGGATTTTCAACCGGGCGGTCAGGCCTGTCTCAGTCTTTTTTTCCTCACTTGTGGATGACCTGCGCCTTTGGGAGGCCGCGGGAGTTCCTTTTGTAATAGGTTAGCTGCTTTTTCTGTGCCCACCGGGGGAGGGGCCTTTTCTTTCTCCCCCAACTCTGTACTTTCCCTACTATTTTGATCAATTCAAGGCAGCTCTCCTGCCCCTTTGCTCAAAAAAAAATATACGTCTTAAATAGATGACTCGACTGATTAGCTGGTGGTCGCGATTAAACGGACGCAATTTTTCCTTATGACGTGGCTCGATGGAAAGCAGCTCTTTAGGGCTTTATAATATAGAATATATTTGAACAACATAACTAGATTCAAAGTTCTTGATCGTTCGTCAGGTAAAAAAAATAGAAAAATACGCTAATTAATGAATTAATGTATGAACATTCCTTCTAATTTAATGGCTGTTCTTTTGTTATTTGGTTAGAGTTCGTTAATCACCTAATAATTAATGGAGTTACCATGCATGCATGGAACAATGCAAACTTTCCTCGCTTCTATACGACACCCCTTCCTTCTTGTCCCATGTTCAACTCCTCACCACATCGTCCCTCCTCTTTTCCACACGACAGCGCCACTTTTTTCTATCGTGCCCATGCCGCCTCTCCCTCTTCTCCACGCATGTGCTCTAATCTTCCCCATAAACCCTAACCTAACCCATCGTCATCCCCTCACCACGTCGGTGAATCAACCACCACGCGGGGTCGCATCCACCATGGCGCCATCGCACACAGCCACAGGTCACATCCACCACTGCACATATCCTTCGACATAGGCCCCAATCACGTTGTCTCGTCCATTGAGTGCCCTAATTGCTCCGTCCCTCCACAGCGAGCCCTTGCCACAATGTCCCCTACAATATGGGCCCACACCACTACTTTGGTGCTGTTATGCCGCCTCCTCCACCCCCACCACCACTAGCGGTGATAATACTTTTATGAGTTATATACCCCCAGCCGGTAATGATACATCACTGCGATTTGTGTATCCTTTTGAAAGTGATCCTCTTGCGCTGGCACACATGTCTGTTCCCCGATCCCATGGTCCGAATATCAGTTCCCTCTTCTATTCAGCCCATTTCACTTTGCCATTCACATTCTTCCTCTTCTCCTTCATCATTTTTCCGATTCTCTCCCCATGCGTCATTGTTTTGATCCGTTTCCAGCATGGCTTCCTTGTTGTCAACTCCTCACCATGTCGTCCCTCCTCTTTTCTACACGACGGCGCCACTTTTTTCTATCGTGCCCATGCCGCCTCTCCCTCTCCTCCACACCTGTGCTCTAATCCCCCCAAAACCTTAACCTAACCCATCACCATCCCCGCATCGTGTCGGCGAATCCACCACCACGCGGGTCGCATCCACCATGGAACCATTGCACGCAACCGTAGGTCACGTCCACCACTGCTCATATCCTCCGACTTAGGCCCCAATTATGTTGTCTCCTCCATTGGAGGCCCTAGTCGCTTCGTCCCTCCACTGCGAGCCCTTGCCACGATGTCCCCTGCAATATGGTCCCGCGCCACCGCTTTGGCGTTGTTATGTCGCTTCCTCCTCCTCCTCCTCCACCTCCACCACTTCCTCCACCACCACTAGCTTCGGCTCTAGCGACTTTGGAGGACCTCCGCGTTGACGGATTCATAAGCGACGATGACTATCAATGACCCTACTAGTTCTAGCATTTGCCATAGTTACTCGAAATGTCATCATCGTTGAAGGAGGATGATATGGACCTGTGGTAGATCAGGTAATTTGTTTTGTTTTTACAGTCAATTCAAGCAATTTGACTCTAGGGAACACTTTTTCGTAAGTTAATTTGTGCTTTGACGTGACATCAGCACACAAGATGCAAGCACACTCGTTGGATTGCTAAATTGCACACGCCATTTAGGTAAAGATCTCTCTTGCCCCGATGTACAAAAGCCATCAACAAAATACCTTCTTTGATGGCCTTTAAGTGAACCAATGATGCACTAAACGCGACTGTCCTTAAAGTACAATATAAACTATCCGAAATATATTGTCCTAGCCCTATTTTTTAAATAAAAGTTTACATACTGTTGACCTTTACTCCATGCCGCTCATTTTTAAACAAGAAATAAAATCATCCTATATGCTTGTCTTCATACTATCTGGATTAATAATTTCATTAAAGAAGTAAACTAAGATATAGCACTGCCAAGTAAGATCAAATGATTCAAAAAAGAAAACATCATAATACCTATCGTTTAAGAAAAAAGATTACTCACTTTTTAGCATGACTAGTGATTCAAAAAACAAAAGGTATCACATTATTTTGTGTATCCAAACAAATGTTAACCAATATGGATGCAAACATAGCACGTCTCGATGCTTCCATTACATCGATCTCCATCGACGTGCTTGCCTTGCTGACATGGTGAACGACTTCAACAATATGCTAATGGAGAACAAGTTGGTATGAGCCCTTTCATCGAGCCATTTAAGCCATCTACAATATATATTATACATGATATTGGTCTACCTCATTGTTATCTTCTTCCTGTTGTTCATCTTCTACCGCGGGCCAGGAGGGCCACCAACCAAAGCCAACAAGAGGGTCAGCACCACAACCAATGCTGCAATGGCAGCATCCCATGCAGGATCACTAAGGGGGGCCTTGACATATGAGAAGTCAGAGAAGGAGGAGAAGGAGGAGGAAGAGCAAGAGCAAGAGGAAGATGATGACATTGTGGAGGAGAATAACCATTAGATCTACGGGCAGAGAAGGAGGTGCAAGAGGAGAAGCCAGAGAAGTCTGAGTTGCCATTTAACAAGGGGGGTGATGTTTCTACAGCGTGCAACTTCTGATTCCATACAATAATTCAAAACACGGTGGCTCTGTTACTTCCGAGGCCAATCGGTGTGTCAAAACACACCGAGGCTCTTTAACTTACGAGACCAATGGGTCATATGTAGAAACATGACGAGGTCTTGCAACTTTTGATGGTCAATAAAGTCAATGACTAATACTACCATGACTTTGCAACTTATGTTTATTTTTAGAAGATGAAAAATAAATCCGACTTCTGCGTTGTAGGATGTTGGCTGGATCAAGTTGGGATCAATGTTGTCATGTCAAGAATCGAAGCATGGCAAGGATCTATATTTGTTTGTACTTCATTTTGTCACTCTATGTTCAAAATGAATTTCGGTGTATTATACAAGTTCTAGTGTGAGTTTATATGAAATGATGATATGCTTAACTTGTTCTACTAGATATTGGGATTGTGCTTGAAATGAGCAGTGAAATGATGTTGTGCTATTCTACATCTAGATTCTATTGTGTGCACTACTAGAAAACTTGACTAATATACCGGCACATCTGTATCAGTTCATAGCAAAAGTAACTATTCGGGCTTTCAGTACCGGTTGAAGGCATCTGTAAAGATTCCTGCAGACAGGTATATGCCAGTTGGCATGCGAACGCATTAATACCGGTTCATATTGATGGGGGCGCATTATAGTTGCTATGTGAAATGCTATTGTTACTTTGTGAAATGCACTGTCAGTTCGTAATGTAATAGTTCCAATGCAATGTGAGTTTGTAGTGTCAGTTTGTTCTTCTCTCAGGATTTGATAATACTTGCCCACTTCTAGGGAAACGACCTTTAGTCCCGGTTGTCAACTGGCTTAGTCCCGACTACCAAACCTGGGAAGCCCATCCTCTTTAGTCCTGGTTGTCATTTGGCTTTAGTCCTAGTTGCCAAAGCGGGACAGCTCATCCGGGACTAAAGTTCATAGGCTTTTAGTACCGGTTCCCCCAATCGGTACATAGCCCTCCCCACGGTGTACAAAATATCTAAAAAAATATGGCGAACCCAAGACTCGAACCTTGAACCTCCTTCCACCACGGGACTCCCCACTGACCCTTCTAACCAACCCACCCAGCCACGCATTATGTAGACTAGGATATGCATTCCTTTTAAAGTATATTGGAACGAGGCTTTAGTACTTAACACGAGGCTTTAGTACGTAGCTACATAGGCGCTCAAATTCCTGAATATTTATTGCCCTGGCTTCTAGGATCAACCCCTGGCACATTTACGTTTTGATCTGAGGCTATGCTGGTCTGCAGGACCAAGCACAAGTATTCATCCTTTCCAATATGAAAAAGTGGTTCTGAAAGATTACCGTTTTCCACACATATGCTACATCCGCTATAACTTTTACTGGAGGGGTATTACAGAGTTCACCTCTCGACATCTTGTTTGTTACACGAAATTTTGACCCAAGCGCCCTAGTGTTGCCTAACCATTCGGCCAGAGCTGTTGGATGCAAGATCTTTGGCTACTTGACTTGTATCAATTAGCCGTAGTGTGCTTAGATACAAGGAAAAGGTGCCGATTTGGTCCCTCAACTATGTCCGCTGGATCACTTTGGTCCCTAAACCTCAATACCGGATTTGTGAGGCACTTCATGTAGAAAAATCGGACCAAATTAGTCCTTTGACCAGGTCAATGGGTGATTTTAGGGTTTTTTGTTTGTGTGACATTCATGTAAGATTTTTGTTGACATGATGGCCACATGGCATCCATCTCATTGCCTTATCTCTCACTTTCTCTCTCAAATCTCTTTTTTGGAGAATGTCGAGAGATATTTTTTTGGGAAGTGTAGAGCATTGAGGGGATTAATAATGAGGCAATGATGTGTCAGTTCATGTGTTCACCATGTGTGCTAAAATTGCACGTGTGGGCACTACGTTGGTAGGAAAATTTTAATACCGCTGTTTTGACTGGTAAAAGGATCGGTCAAGCCTGGTTTTGCTACAAGAGGGACCTGATAAGTCCAGCGTTGAGGTTCAGGGACCAAAATGGTCAAGTGGGCATAGTTAAGGGATTAAATCGGCACTTTTTCCTAGATACGATGCGCTTACAGCTGAGGCTTGGTAGGATGGGAGTGAATTAAAGTCGAGAGAGCAGGAAGGACACAAACGGGGACTAAAGCCTTACCTTAAGTATCGGTTTGTAACATGAATCAGGACTAATGTGTACCAGTGCCAGTTGGCATGTACCCGTCTGCCAAAGCGTGTGCTCCTTTGTCTTGGTTCGTGACATGAACTGGGACTAATATGAGCTAAAAAAATGTGGTTTTAGTCTAGTGGCCATGAATCGGGACTAATGTGATTGAAAAATCATGTCGGTCACATAAATGAATTGCCGAGCATCATTAGCAAGTACGAAGGGTTCAGAGGTATCCAACTTGTCCGAGATCAACACTAGTGAACCCATATTTGTCCGTTGTTATGCCTTTTTTGCCTTGTACCCAACGACCCCGAAATAGGGTGAACTTAAATCCCAAACAGTTTAGCTCATAGATCTCCTCTATTTTACCATAGTACGTGGCCCGCTGACCATTGTTCTCATCAACATCTACACGGATACCACTATTCTGGTATATGCTCTAATCATCTTGGGCAACCGTGTAAAATGTGTATCCATTATATCGTACCCTTGATATGTTGTAATGGTGTACATAGGGACGGATGCAAGTTTTTTTAGTACAACACTTGTATGAGTACTCAATTGTTTGATTCGCTCTCGGAACCAACTAGTGAACTTTTGCATATGTTTCTTTGCAAACCAAGATTTGGTCCCATCTGAATTCTCTTCAATTAGCATATGCCTATGCTCATTGATATATGGGGAAATTCTCCCATCTATTGTAGCACAAGAAAGTGAGCTTGATCATATGCCTTCGAATCAGGAGTTATTGGCTTTTTCTCTATAACCCCGACACCTGCGAGTCTCCCTTCATGGCAAGACTTAGGCACGCCAATGGTATTTTTTGGGTCAATACAACTGACAACCCACTCCAATGTGTCTTTTGTCCCATAACCCTGCACGATGCATTCCTCAAGAAAGGCTCGATTCCTTCCGTATGATTTGAGAATGCCCATATATCTCTCATAAGGAAACATATGAGGTAAAAACACAGACACAAGGAACTGTATCTCCTTCATTAGGTGAGCGGTGAGATGGGGCATCATATAAAAAAATGATGGTAGAAATACACCTCAAGGAGACATAGTCTCAAAGTGTCTTTTTTCGTGCTCCTCTAATGAGTCTGGGTCGAGAACCTTTTGTTCAATTGTATTGAAGAAAAAGCAAATGCTTATGATAGTCTCACGAACAGGCTCTCACAGATATTCTTCTTTATTTGCATAGGGTCGGTAGTGTGGCGAACATGTAATATTTTCCAATACTCTAGCTCCCTGAGTATTGATTTCTTGTTCCACATTTCTCCCTGATGGTCATCATCCTTGGAGGACCGTTTTGTTTTCCTAGGACAACACTGATATCCTTAACCTGATTGTAGACAAGTCGCCCCCGACATGCCTTGCAGGTACCGATTTCTCCCTTGTGCCATCGAACTAACTGTTCATGTTTTGGTGCGGGTGCTTCTTGGGAAGGAAACGCCGATGACTCATGTACAGTCTTTTTTGACTTGTTCAATCTCAAACTGCATGTGTCATCTAATCAATGGGGGCACCTTTACCTTTTCTTTTGCTCTGGTCAGACAAGTTACGATGTGCTAATAGATCAGTGATGGTGATGAACAACATGGCGTGCAAGGTAAAGTACTCTTGCTTGTACTGATCCCAAATCTCAACACCTTTAGACTAAAGTTACTTAAGATCATCGACCAAATGCCTGAGGTACACGTCGATATCATTTCCAGGCTAATTCGACCCTGATATCAAGACCGTCATTTCTATACTTAAAATCGATGGGTCTCACAAACTAGACATTGATCCAGCTCTGCATATTTTCACTGAAACAGGATGCAATCATTTTTTGCATGCATGTATTTTTTGTATTTCCAGTCACAAAGAATAAATTATCTTCTTTGCGTCATAAACACTTTTGGGCAGCAAGTTCCCCTCCGATAGAATATCTCTTAGTATATCCAACAATGCTTTATAACTTTCGCCAGTCCAACTGTGGGTTGCCTTCAACTGTATTAGTACACAAAATAGTGGAATGTACTTCTCCTCACAGTTAGGATAAAGGGACGCCTTCGAATCTCACATGAATTCTTAGAATTTAGCAAACTCACCATCATTATACTCGTCGTGTCGCTCGACGTCTCGCACCATCCGGTCCACATTCTCCACAAAATCCTCAACATCACTATCATTTATACATAATATGTCCTCATCCATAACACCGAGTGGGACTACTTGATCCACAGTTTTTCCGGCATGAGGATCCATCTCTTCTTCGTCAAGGCCTTCTTCGCCATGTTTGTTCCAACATGAATAGTTCTCTTTAAATCTACGCATTACAAAGTGCGCGTGGAAATTGTCTGATTTCAAAAACTTATTATTATTCTTGCAATCGTGGCATGAATAATACATTGCTGTTTTACCATTCTGTTTCAAATCAGATAAGGCAACACTCATGAACGACTTCACCCCGCTCAAGTAAGTGTCTCTAGATTAATCCAACTTCTATCGGTCATCTGCAATGCATACATATAGTTTTCCATTAACTGAAATATAGCACGATAATCCACCCAAAAGGAGGACTGCATATGTAGTGATTAACTGATCTACCAAAAAGGAATAAAGGAGCTAAAAGTAGAGCAGCAAATTATCAAGGGATCGAGTGGGGTGCAAACCTTCAAAGACCACTTCATATCCAAAGAAAATGATGGAAGAGGAGGAGGAAAAGGATGAAACTCAATAAAATTCATCGCCACCGTCTCACAGTACTATGAACCCTATATGGAGATACTGTCTCAGGCTCACACTCACCTGGGAGGCTGGGAACCGCCTATAAGCACATATTGGTGACGAATATTAAGCAGAGCCGTCACCCATTTGGAAATGCCCATGTCGAACCTTTTCCAGAACCGTCACTCTTAGATAGCCCATGCAAACCCGTTATCAAGATAGCAACAATAGGTGATGGTCGACATGTAAAACCGTTACTATTGTAATACGTGACGAGTTAAGTAAACATCCGTCACTAGTAACTTGTCATAAAAATGGCCGGCACCGTCACTACTGCGGATCGGGGCTTTCAAAGCGGCCCATCACAAGCGGCTCGCTTTAAGCCGCTTGCGACCCGATCGCCACAAGCGGTTCGTGGCCAACGGGTGGGAGGTTGGCGGGAAAGGGCATATACAAGGGGTTCCAAATAAGAACCGCTTGCAAAGATAAGCCAGTGCAAGCGGTTCGTATCACGAACCGCTTGCAGGACTCTGTAAGCGGTTCGTGATACCAACCGCTTCGAGTGGTAAATCTGAACCGCTTGCATATGCACTTTCCCCTTCCCGCCCACGGCATTTAAGCCTTTCTTCCCCCCGACACTCAGCCAGGTCCCGCGCTTGGGATACTGATCAGACAGTACTTTCCTGGGATGGTCGGAGAGGAGGGGGCATCCCACCCGGCTTACTCCTGGGATGATTACATGGTCGCCGAGCACGGTGACAGCACCGCCGCCGAGGAGATTAAGCGGGAGTTTTGGGTGAGTTTGAACACATCTCTATTTTATCATTTGTCGAAAGGGTATTTACTGACATTACTATCACACTTGTTTGTAGCTTAGGTACCGTCCTCGTGCAGGGTAGGAGGAGGCCGACTTTGACCCGGTGATAGACAGAAGTGCCAAGCAGAAGGTGCAGGATCTGATGTCCGGGGCACAAGTCTTGGCAATCGAGGACTTCTACAGGTAATCACTTAGACAATTTCTATTTTTTGTATACATTTCTAACGCATCGTAAATTTCAATTTTGACAGGAGAGAGCACTATGAAAGGGTCGGCAGCTCTTTTGCTCGGACAAAGTACCTCACATCGCCCCAGTATCTCACCGTTCGGCCAGATTGGACCTCGAACGTCCCGGATGCCTGGGAGGCCCTGGCCAACCATTGGGCTAGCCAGGAGTTCCGTGACAGGTCCGAGACGGCGAAGAAGAACCATGCGATGAAAGGAAGCAGGACTACCGTCGGTAAGATGTCTTTCGCCCAACTTAGGAAGAAAATGGTAATTTTTTTTATTCCCTATTTGGAGCTTTGTTCTTGAGCTCAAAATCATAATTTCTTTATTTTATTCTGCAGGCCATCACCACCGGGAAGCTGCCTCCTTGGCTGCAAGTATTCCGTAGGGGCACTCATCGCAAAATAAGGATGGTTCCATGGGGCCCCTGGACCCCGTTGCTGCGCAGCGAGAGGTACATAAATTGTTGATACCGACTTTTGACTTAATGTGATATTCACCCATTCATGCTCACTGTACACTTCCACGTAGGCACGCTACAAGGAGGCTTACGCCGAGAAGCATGGGCAAGAGAAGAACCCGGAGGATGAGCTGCTGGACCCTGTGCTCATCCACCAAACTATGGGTGGGAAGGCTCATGGGCGGTTGGCGATCGGTCAGGACCACCTAAGGTGGGCTTTGTTTATATAAAAGTTAACTAAGTTAAAATTTTTAACTACTGACGAAACCTTGTTATAGGTCCGAGGATTACATGCCCGCTGTGCGAGCTGGGCACACACAGGCCGAGAGTCGACGTGCCTTCGAGTCCAGTCTCCAGAGGGAGAGGGAGGAGGAGCGAGAAGAGGACAGGCAGATGATGCAGGCGATGCGAGAGAGCCTGAGGACGGCGGAGGCGCAAAAGAGGCAAGAGGAGGAGATGGCTCGACAGCGCGCGGAGTTCGAGGCAAGGTTCGCCTATTTGGAGAACCTATCTCGACTAGCTGGGGTATGTACTTAAACTCTAAGTATTTCGTCAGATAGATCTTACCATTCGATTAACACGTCTTATGCCAAATTATGTGTTTTAGGCTGGCCCAAGCGGCACTAGTGGCGGTCTGGGGTTCTACGGTGGTCCACCACCGCATCGTGGTGGATTTGGGGCACCACCTCCCTACCAGAGCTACTACGGGGGCCCGCCACCTCCTCATCACCAAGCTCTGTACAGCGGCCCACCCCCTCCAGCAGGTGACTACGTGGGCCCAGCTCGCCCACATGATGGTTACCCATACGTTCCTGCGACGGTAAGTCATTCGACTTCAAATTGTGTTATTACTTTATTTCAACACATACCATTAACTAATAAGTCTATATTTGTTTTAAGGGTTCGGGTTCTGCTACCCCAGCAGCAGCTCATGCGCACGAGGGAGGGGACACATCGGGCAGCCAGGAGGCCGATTTCGTCAACAACCTGTTCGATGGCGCTCCCCCATTGTTTACCCAGCCGTCCCTACCACCTTCAGATGATCCTCCTTCTAGTGAGCACTAGGTGACTAGCTAGTCGACGATATATACGTTTTGGTTATCGTAATTGCTATATTGTACATATGTGTATGTCGTGCGGGCTGTTTGGATGGTTTGATGACTAATAGATGTGAACTATGTGCCTTTTTGCTTATTTGAGTGTATTTGAGCCTGTCAATTGTGATCTGGTCGCATGCGTGCGAC
Organism: Raddia distichophylla; assembly: GCA_005191435.1. Taxonomy (NCBI): domain Eukaryota; kingdom Viridiplantae; phylum Streptophyta; class Magnoliopsida; order Poales; family Poaceae; genus Raddia; species Raddia distichophylla. The sequence continues at coordinate 203,849 of SPJY01007238.1, read as the reverse complement.
GAATGGGATATAAATGCAATGTGGGCTTTTGGGTTTGCAGGTGCAGCAGCTGCTGCTGTAGTTTTCTGAATTTTTTTTACAAATTTAAAATAATTTTTTTTTACTGCTCATTATACTCTCGACGGTTATAGAAAGAGCCGTCGATACTACGCCACACACGGCCAGGATAGTCTCGACAGTTCGACATTTGCCGTCGAGTGTAACGAAGGTTTGTCTCGACGCGGTTATATCGGTGGCCGTCGATATTACTTGCGATGGAATGCCTTGTCGGTGGGCCTACGTTTCGCTTTGTCTCGACTGTTCGTCCGTGGCCGTCGAGACTAAGCGACCCCCACGGTAACGGCGTCTGACGTTGTAAACTCGACGGTTCGTACGTTAGCCGTCGATATAAGTTCACTCGACGGCCGGGCCGTCGAGAGAATGCATCTCTCTCGACGGAGTTCTCTTGACGGCTTTCTCTTGACGGCTGGCCGTCGAGACCATGTAATCCCGACGTCTTGTTAGCTTAGGTCGCCGGTTTTGGCACTCGAAACTGTTGACGTTTCCTGTAGTGAGAAACTAGTAGAATCATGGGGGTAAGAGTTCGAACTCCAATACTTTGGAATTGCGTCTTGCAAAGCATCAGTCTGTCTTACAGAATTGATACCTTGGCACTCTCAAAGTTTTATGGTTGATTATTTGCCACACACCAGTCACTAGTCAATAAGAGCTGGTTTTAAGGACCCACTTGTCATCGGCACAGGGGTAACCATTAATCAATAACTAATCTTTTTATCTTGGAGTGGTTCTTCTTATCAACAAATATTTCTTCTAATTTTCTATATGACGTACTGCACCTGCCCGTGGAGAACGGTCACAGCAGCTAATTAAAGCAAATACTGGCCGGCCGGTCAGCACCACGTATCCAGTTTGCTTAGCTGCACGTACGACTACGAAGTAGTCTCTGTGCACGAATATTTGGGGCACTCGAAATTTCCATTTCCGTCGAGAGTTTACAAGCTAGCTAGAGAACCTCCGATTCAGAGGACTCCATATATATATTCTCTACAATCCTACTCTTTGCTGTTGCTGCATGCATATATTGCATGCACCGGTAAGTAGTCACTGCTACTCAAATTAAATTCGGAACTAAAGGCATGTGGTTTTTAGTACCGGTTCGTCCAACCCGGACTATAGTCACTGAAATATCTAAAAATTATGGCAAACTCAAGACTCGAATTTGGGATTTCAATATGCTAGGACATTAATTACTCTCCACTCACCTTTCTAACCAACCCACCCACCCACGCGTATTGATTAGAGTAGGATATGCATTCCTTTAAAAGTTTGCTGGAACGAGCCTTTGTACTGATGAGCCCATATCAGTACGGGTTCGTATTACGAACCGGTCCTGATGAGTCCGTACGCCAGCTGGCCTGTACCCGCATGTAAAAGGTAATTTACTGTTGCTTTCAACCGGTACTAAAAGTCTAGAATTGATACCGTTGGTACAAACCGATATTGATGCACTATTAGTACCGGTTTCAATTAAACCGATACAGATGTGTCGATAAATTAGGTCATTTCTCTGGCATCAGTGAGTACTGGCCGCATTCATGCATGCATGCGAGCTTAATTACGTGGCATTGCAGGCCGCTTTTAAAGAATCACCAATACTGGATCAGTGTAGCGTAGCATATATATCTGCCACTTAATTACTACCGCCATTTTAATTACCACGGAACAGTAGCTGCATTCATCTCGATCTCTGGCTATCTCCCAGCCCGCAGTGAAGAGCTAGCGAGCAGCAGTAAAGTTATCGATGCACGGTGGACACGCCACATGCGTTAATTTAACCTGGACGATAAAATAACTCCGCGTGCGGCACAGCTTGAGATAGCTCGCTCTACGTGAGTCCCTCCCTGAAGTGCCATGTAAATGTGAAGCACTGAAGCTACAACTATTACGTACGGACGGCTACTGATCGAGTACTTACTGATACGATAGATACGACCGAGAGGTCCGAGACGTGGGGAAGAAAACAAGAGGGGGAAAGGCTGCGCCTGCATGCGCTGTGCTCGTACGTACATCATACGTACGTGTAGGTAGGGCCACCGGTGCTGGCCGTACGTACGTGCACGCAACTATGGGCTTGTTCTTTTTAGACCATCTTCAATGGAGTCTCTTCAGGAGCCAGAATCCCTTCGCGAAGAAATTCTAATACTTCAACAGAATCTCGTTGCGGTTCTCGCAAGAAGAAATTTTTTCTACATTCCCTTTGGAAACGAGATTCTCTCTCCGTTTTCTTCGTAAATTTCTTCGAAGGGATGCTATTGGAGATGGTAGGAAATCGAGGGAACAAATGTGGAGAAAAGAATGGGGAAGAGAATGAAATGAAGAGAATATGGTTGGAGATGGTCTTAGTGTAAAGTTGAGTTGAGTTTTATGGCAGAAAAATTTATTATTTTTATATATATACAAGTACCAGATAAATTCTGGTCGGCCGTCCAAGGTAACATGCATCATGCATGTATGGCCTGCTTTTATAGCTTGTTCGTCTCCTGCTTCATGCTAATTGAATCCGTGATCCGTCTCTACTCCCTAGCAGAGATTCTGAGAAACGTTCATGGTTTTCAAAATTCAATTTTGAGTACAATTTTTGCTAATTATTTACAAAATCTATAAAATTTATGATATCACCAATGTGTTTCCGAGACCAATATATGTGTAGTTTTTATTTCATAAATTCAAATAATTTATAAAAGTTGTTAAAAAAATATAAACTTTAACTTAAAAGAGCCACGCGAGCGAGGACGTCAAGCGCCAAGGAGCAGCACCCTTCGTTTGCGGCAGGCGTTGCTGCCAAAAACGGGGCAAGTTAGTAATTCGAGCCGTCAATCGAATTGAAGCCGTCCCAATAGCAGATCGCACTGGCGTACAGCTAGACGCTACACGCTAGCTAGTGTTCCATCCAGCAGTCAACATGTACGTGCGTATCGCACATATCGGCTGCAATGTCCATTTCTTATCGACAGCCCTGCTGCAAGATGTGCATCACGTGTTTGTTCGTACACACCTGATGCATCCATGCATGGCTGATATATATGATGCTTCCTAGCTTACTTCTCGGGTCTTGTTCTGCCGCATTATTTTCATATATACAACAAGGAATATCTAAACATACATCATGGAATGGAAGTGAGTACATTTTGTCGGTCTCCGGCAGGGGAAAAAAAAACCGTACAGCCAAGTCGTTGTCACAAACTACATAAACCCATTGCCACCTCAATCAAATCGGGAATAATATTAAGATTACTGATGTAGTTTTATACAACCGTGGGAAAAAATGCATCATCGTAAAATGATTAAGTTTTTCTATGGGAACAACGCAAGGGACAAAATAGATAATGTATCTCGGCATCGCCGTAGACCTGTTGTTCTGTTCGTCGATGGCCCCTAACTAGGTGTTTGGTGAGGAAGATGGCGACAAATCTGCCATGGTTGAAGTTAAGTCATCTTCAGCAACATGTCCTATTTGGGGCGCCCCATTTCTATAGCAAACGTTCACTACCAGAGAATGGGCCTTCCATACTAGCCCATCTGTGCCGGTTGGGCCCGAACCGGGAGTGATAGTGCCCACAGTCCCGGTTCTACGGCTACGGGGCCACAGGCCATATCAGTACCAAACCGTGGTTCGAACCGGTACTGACTGACCGGTCCCTAGCAGACAGGTATAGGTCGGCTAGCGCCTAGCGGGATTCAATACCGGATCGTGGCGTGAACCGGTACTTGTGACGACCAAATTTTTTGAAGGAATACTAGAAATTGATCCTCAAAAATGTTACAATAACATTCAGAATCGATATAAGCCCACACTTTATTACGTAACTATTCATCAAAGTTTATATAAGATCAGAGTTATTTGTAATATTACAACCTTCTTTTAGGACCAAGCTTGTGATATAGGAAGACTAAAACCCTATGCCAAATAGATTCTTGTCCTCTTTGATGCACAATATCAAAATCTGCAATAAAGTAGGACTTGTTCATATAAAATGAACAGTTCTTTATTATTGGGTAAGTACATCAGCCATACATGCAGGTTTGCATGAAGGAAAATTTGACTCTAGTTAATGTAAGAATTATCAAAGGTATAAGGTTAAGACAAGTGTGTGGATGCAATACTATATAATCATGGTGCGTGTGAGGAGCTGACATGTGGGGCCCAGCAGGCAGCGAGAGAGAGTTTGATAGCTGCGACTGACGGGTGGGGCCTGCTTGCCAGTGAGGAGAAAAGGGAAGGATGGGGATCCGACGGGAGAGAGGATTGTCGGCGGCGATGGATGGCCGGAGCCAATGAGTTGGTGAGCGGAGAATGTGGTTGGGATGATTTGGGTACTAAAGTGGCGGAGGTGCTCGGGGTGGCCGGAGGTGGCGGCGCGGCAACGATCTCAGGTATTGACGGTGGCGATGCTCCGGTGGGTGCTGGTGCGAAACGATGTCGGCGCAAGGTTAGAGATGCAATGTGGCACCTTTTGTGTGTTAGATGTGGGGATAGAGACGTTTCCAGAGTGGCAGTGCGGCTTGTCACCGGAGTTGAATAAGAAAAATAGAGCAGGTGGAGCTCTGGGCGGAGGAGAAGGGGAAGGGGTTATTGGTGGAGGCTTGGTGCATGGCGAGGCCGAGGGAGCGGCTATTTATAGGCCGAGCGTGAGGAGAACATGTCGGGGATGGTGTTGGCGATAGTTACGCTCAAAGAAATTAATCCGCAAGCGCACGGATATCGTTGTAGCCTTTCACCCTAGAGTATTCCGGGGTATCGAATCCACAGGGAACAAGAAGCTACCAGCCTTGAATTAATCTTATCTAGATGGGAGAGAGAACAATTAGGAAGGTCGAGAGGGTCTTCTGGTTTAGGTCACACTGGCCTAAGAGTGAGCACTCAGTTCTATGCTGGCTTTATTTACGTCGGAGCACGGCAGGCCCGCTACCCGCCCACCTTCACTTAAGAAGCCTGGAGAGTTACGGTCACCCCCGAAAGGCCCTACGGAGCCAACCCTAACGTGGTGGAACGTTACTAAGGATAGACAGGGCTGTCACCACCTGCTACCATCCACGACAGTCCGTTGGGTCTGGGCGTCAACCAAGGTAATTACTAGTCTAGACACCACGTCTACACTAACAATTACTACTTTACTAGCGCGCCAAGTAAAGTATTCACAAAAAACAAAGTTTATCTCACCAGTTGCAAACGGGGTTCTCAGTAGATAAACTAGCATTGAACTGGAAGTACTTTATAAATAAAAGAGCATGGCTACAGTGTTACCAGACTGAAGAGGAGAATTCCACTCGAAGCCGAGCTTTATTCCGAGGTACAAGTAGGAGAACGCCGGGGACTCCGGCTCATCTCCAAGACTCTCACCTCACCTCTCTTTCTACTCTAATGACAATGTGGAACTTATTCCTTCTCTTCACCATGATCACAAGTGAAGGAGAGGACCTCTATTTATAGTGTGAAGGTGGAGTAGCTCTCAAGTAGAGGTGGAGTAGCTCTCAAGTACAGTCCAAAGAATATTCTCTCCTTCATCTTCTCTCTTCTTGCCATGTGACATGCTAAACTGATCTTTTAAGTCGGTTTTTGACACCATGACCAACTTGCACGTGTTCCTTGAGCCTTACTCTGCCTCTAGGCCAAAGGAGAATCCAATGCGCCAAAAAAGTGGGTCGGTCGACCTGGTTTGGGTCGGCCGACCCAGTTTAGGCCGGCCTGGCTCGCGTTCTTCCGAAGCTCATTTCTCCCTTATCCGGTCTCGACGAGCTCTTCATCATGGTGCAGTCCATTTTGTCATTTGATGACTTTTCAAAATATGTTTAGTTTAAACTCCATCTTTTGTCCGATTTGTATACGGCCGACAAATCGTCTTTTCTTGTGTATGCCTGCAAAACATGATACTACATCAAAACTCGTGGAACTCATTAATGTTAGCCTCAATATAGTTTGAATTCCTTTATTTTATAGATATGTTGACGGTCAAAAGCATACAAAATATTACAAATAAGGACCGTCAACATATGGCAAGCCAAAATGGTGGTGGCGGCCGAACGTGGCGGCGAGCTATTGGTGGTGGTATGTGGCCGGATAGGGATGCCAAGGTGGTGGATAAGCTTCACGGAGGTGAGAGGTTTCAGGGGAGGTTGGAACCGAGAGCAGGGATGCACGAGAACAGTAGCAGCGAGTGATTCCGGTGAGCGGCACGGCGATGCTTTGTTTTAAAGGTGGTGACACCAGTGACCCAAGGGTGGTGGAAGTGAGCCATTCGATCAGGAAACATTAAAACAAGGCCGTTAGATCAATTTTGTCGAACTAGTATGCGATAAGGCGACGCAGCGCATTTTTGCCGTTGGAATGAATAGAACAGATCACGACTGTCTATTCCCACTTATTAAACTGGCTCGGGTGGCTCATCCAACAGGTGGCGTGGGCTAGTGAGAGTGAGCTGGTGCGCCGGAATGGATGCCACGCCAAAGGAGGGTTCCCGAAGTGGAAAGCGGTTTCCAGGAGAAATTTCAGAAATAGAAAGGGGAGTTCTAAAAGAGTAACTAAATTCCACGAAGCTAATATAAGCTTCAAAAATTTGTAGAGAATTGCTGGAGGTTCAAAAAAATGTGAGCTTGGGTTTTAAAAATTCAAAAAAAAGAGGAGAACACAAATAGACAAGGGAAAAATAGACAAGGGTTTTCTTTCTTTAAATAAAATAAGGATTCATTTGGAAAATTCATAAAAGGTATGGAGAGGCTTCTAAGAACTTTTAGTCATGGTTTTTAGCGAATAATATTCTTATTAAGAGTGGAATATCTAGAGTATATTCAATAATTTATATTTTCAGGGGTTTAATGCTATCTAATACTCAGAATAAAATGTTAGGTTTGGGTTTTGGAGAGTATGGCAGTATTCGGATTCGAATTAATAGTAATTAGGTGATGTATTCCTTTTATATTAATATTTTAGATAGGGAAATACTTTTCTACGGGATCTCGTCCAGACGGGATCGGTCCCCCGCGCGCCACGTGGCATCCCGCGCCCAGTGCCCCCTCCCCGTGCGCGCTGTGCAGAGGAGGAAGAAGGGAGGAGGAAGGAGGAGCTGACCTCGGCATCGCCGTCGTCGACCTCCCCGCTGTCGACCTCGCCGTCGCCGCCGTCGAGCTGGTCGCTAGCGTTCGGGTTAGGGTTTAGGGGGTTTGGGTTGGGGATTTTTGTGTCCTCGGGGTTTAGAGGGAGGTCAGGGTGGTGGCGGACTGGCGGTTTGTCGGGGTTGGGTGAGGGCGGCAGTGGCGCCGTCGAAGTCGGGGAACGGGGCGAAGGCGGCTTGGCCGGCGACGGCAGAGGGACCGCGTCGTCCCCGTCCGTTAGGGTGGGCGGGGTGGCACTGCGGGGGAGGGGGCAGGAGGGTGGAGAGGCCGGTGGCGAGGGCGTCGCCGGCCGGGGTGGTGGTGGTGGTGGCGGGGGATGTGGTGGAGGCACGCGGAGCACTCTTGGC
>SPJY01007238.1:28153-196131 GCA_005191435.1 Raddia distichophylla | reverse complement strand
GGGGGGGGGGGGGAACGGGATCCCGTCCCCCAGTAGCCCCCTTTAGATAACCACATATCTATGGGGTTGGAGTTGTCTATAGTGGCAAAGGATGGTGGTTTGAGCAATAGGGTGCTAGTGGGAGATGGAGTCTCAAGGAGGTGAACTAGTGATAGTTTATGCATGGTGATATTGGGAGCAAGACTCAATAGTGTTCGTGGTCCTTTGATTCTAGTTCATGGTGTAAAAGTCAACTGAACATTTTGAGGGCTTATATATGTCAATGGAATGATGGTATAATGTGGGATAGTTGTATGTTGAGTGAGCTTCCAACTAGGCTAGAGAGATCCAAAGTATAGGTGTTGATATAGCGATCTATGTAGCAATAATGATGTTAGATTTAGATACATGGTTGTGTCCGTGGATTTACGGATATAATTGGTAGAGTGCTAGTTTGACAGCAGTATAATCGAGATCACTATACTTTAGATGCTCAGGCGAGGTGGGGTGATCATTTAGTCATTGGGTAGATGAGTGGGAGTCTATGGAACTTGGTTTGACGAAGATTTAAATCTTATCTTTTAATGAGAAGGTTAAGAATATACTTTTGAGTACTGTGTATTATGTTATAATATGTAAATTCAAAAAAATTCTTTGAAATTTTAGTTCTTCAAAAGTTGGGATGTTATAGCACTGGGCATTAATACTTGAACTAATGCTTCTTCCCTAGTTGCCTGAACTAGTCCCGACCAAAGCACAATGCAGCATAGTGGCGACAGAGAGCTGAAAGGAGAGGGGAAGTGCTGTAGAAATTTTTATTTTGTGGTCCAATTACTCAAAGCCCAAGTTAAGCAAGGTTAGAAACTTCATTGCTCACTTCATTTGGTGTTATGTGGAGCTTCAATCTTGCTTGAAACATGGGTAAAGTTTGATTTTCTCCCCATGTATCATCCATGAAGATTATGAATGTAGATTGATGTATTTCTCGTTCTTTTGAAATAGGTTGCCTCTATATGGGTTGGGGGGGGGGGGGGGGGGGGGGGGGGGGTGAATAGGCAACTTTTAAAACTTTTAAATTAAAGTTTAGACTTTTAGCAATTTGTTACCCAAACTAACTAGCAAGTCGAACAGAGAGCAGAAAAACAATGGAAGAACAATAGTAAAGATAAACAACAAGAATTTAAATGCAGAGAGAAGAAAGGGACACAAGGATTTTTAACCGAGGTTCGGAGTCCTTCTCGTACTCGCCGTTGAGACAAGCCCTTCACCAAGGACCGGTTCCCTCTATAGCCCTAGCCTCATTCCACTCTTGGTTGCTTTTCACCACTCCGGTAGGCAAGCACCTAGCCTTCACAGACCATCTTGAAGTCTTCCACAAACTCCATTGGCAAGCTCTTCAAGAACACCTCCAACAAGCCGTCTAGGATTTATAATCCAAGAGTAACAAGCTTCAGATCATCACTTGAATGAATAATAAACTCTCAATCAGATTAGGATACTCTTGGAGCAATTTGAAATATTTGACCTTTTTGTGACAATTTAGTGTAGTTGAAGATCAGGGCTCAAATATAGGCTGATAGGTATGTGAATGATATTCTGAGGCCAATAGCTCTATTTGGAAGAAGGTTCTGCGACCTTTTATAGGCTAAGAACCAGAATTTTACCGTTTGAAAGAAATCCTAGCCGTTAATAAGATGTCAAAAATGTTTTTGCAAAAGCACCGTCAAAGATGCTTTAGCAACGGACATAGTTCAACAGTACGAATATTTGAACAGAAAGTATTCAGTTTGCGGCGGATAGAAGTTAAAATTAATACTTCTCATGGTGGACTGTCCGACGCACACATAGTCTTGTCTGCATGAGAAAGCATTGAAATTTAGTTGGGAAGAGACTTGTCCGGCGCAAACAACAATATTTCTGGATGAAAAGGAAATGATATGGAATTGTATCAAGTATACGTCGGACAGTCCGGCGTAAACTAGAAATTTTCAAGAGGTGGCATCGAACAAAATCCAAGGCATATGACATTATTGTCTGGCGTTAACTTGGATGTTTCTGGTAGAACGCCGGATAAAAATTATAAGATAAAAGAAGTGTCCGGCGTGAACACGAGACTTTCTGGTATAGAACATGGTTAAGACCTTTTAGGATTGGGTTGCTCCAAGATATTTTTATGTGATTGAGAGACTTATTACCCAGATAAGTAATAAAATGAAACCCCCTTAATAGTACGGCAAAGAACAAACAAAAAATTGGCTACAAGCTTAAAACTTTTCCAAAGCTTAAACTAGAAAAAAGTGTCCTTAGTCTTGTCTTTTGAGCTTGATGCCGCACTAACAAGGAGACCACTCACGAACTTGAGCCTAAATGCTCCCAAGTGAGTCCATTTGAATTTCTTTAGGTCATCATCACCAAAATTCTTTAATAAACAACCACTCAAGAAATCGAGGGGCCTATATGCTACATTGCCAAAATTTGTTGTGTAAGATTCATAATTTGTTTGAATTATGATGTTGCTTGCATTGAAGGTGTGGATCTACCTTAAAATTAGGTTTTCGTTTTATCGATTGATGAATAAATTTAATTGTAGGCTTATATGGAGCAATTGATCTTTTACACCTCATTAGGTGGCAAGAAATTTTTGTGCATGCTAGGAATTTGCTTGGATGATGATGCAACTCGCAATGTTTGGAGCGGTAGCTCAAAATTATGTTTTCGTCCAATCGATCGGTGATGAATTTTGAATCTAGATTTTTATGCGCCAAATCCTTTTGTTGGTTTGCATAACTTGTCGAGTACAAATAATACCGGAGCAAATAATCATTAAACATAGTCCATGTAAATTATACATTGAAATAAAGTCGTTTCAAAAATATGGTTGCATTAAAAATAAATAGTTATTTAAAAATTACTATTATTTTAATTTTGATTTTTGGAAATGTCGAATAATTCATTATCTTTCTGTAACATAATGCAGATGGACTGGCGATAGATGTACATGGACAGACGTTGCCCGATGTTTTTGGAAGTTTTGGATGCTTTCCTTCGTGTGGCCACAACATTCACAACGTTCGGTTACATTTGTTGTTCATGCATAGCCTATAAGAATGAGGAGGAGTGGCAAGGATCTAGCCACATTCACTTCCATTTGCTGAAAAGAGAGTTCATGCCAAACTATACATGTTGGATCAAGCATGGTGAAGAAGATATTATAAGGAAAGACAGTGAAGAAGAAGAAAATAACAATATCCCGAACGCTAGCCAACACGATTCCTTTGAAGATACATTGGGAGAGTTTGGAGATGATGACCTAAAACATATGTTGCTTGATGGAGATATAGAATATGAAAATGAATGACAGTATGAAAAGTTTCAGCACACGTGTTAGGACCACGGTATGCTGTTGTGCCCAGATTGGCAACACAAAATTAAAGTTGCATCCTGTACTAGAACTGATGTAATGAAAGGTTACTAATGGATTGTAGACAAGAGATTCGATGAGTTGTTATTCCTTATAATGAAATTACTTCCAAAGGGTAACACGATGCCAAAAAGTACATACGACCCCAAGCAAGTCGTTTATCCTTTGGGTTTGGAGGTACAGAAGATACATGCATGTCGTAACATTGCATCTTTTATCGGAATTAGTACGAGGAATTGGTAGCTTGTGTAATGTGCAAAGCTTTGTGGTATAAGATCAGACATGATGACCTAGGGGAGTTACATGGGGAGCGTTAGAAGAACAGACCCCCCGCTAAGGTGGTGTGGTATTTCCTATAATCCCCCGGCTGAAGTGTTTGTTTGCAAACAGAGCGCATGTTCGGATGATGCGCTAGAACACAAAAGATTGTAAGGACGATGGAAGGCCAAGGCACCCGCTGACGGCTTCCAGTGAAGAAAAATCAATAGAAAATACCCGGACTTTGCTGAGGATGCAGGGAACATAAGGTTTGGGTCTAGTACGAATGGGATGAACATGTTCAGCGAGATGAGCAGCAGTCACAACACTTTGACCCATGGCTCTATGTATGTACAACCTTTCTCCTTGGCTCTGCAAGCCATCTACGCCACCTCCGCCACCTCAACTCCAACAAGTTCTGGACACACACCTGCAAGCGATCCCAGTCATTGCTCAAAACCTTAATAATTTGGCTGCTTAGGTTCAACCTCAGAATCAAGGCAGTCATCATCAACACTCCCACTATAGTTTTTGAAGGTACCTCTGAATCTCTTTATGCTAAGGAATGGCTTAAGGAGATGGGAAGATAGTTGGGTATTACCCATTGCACTAATCAAGAGTATGTAAGCTTTGCGGGCCAACAACTTCAAGGCGATGTTGTCGTTTTGTGGGAAAACTATCATGAAGCTCAAAAAGATGACAATGCTATCACATGGGATCAATTCTCCGAGGCTTCCACAACTGCTTTTTTTCCCAAGGGTATTATGGAAAGGAAGAGAGGTGAATTTCATTGTTTCCCTAGCAAGGCAACATGTCAATGACAGGATATCTTAGCAAGTTTAATCATATTGCTCGCTATGCCCCTACAGAATTAGCAAGAGAAGAGGACAAGATCTGGAGTTTTGTGGAAGGTATGGACCCTAGCATTAAGGTTCTCATTGTCTCAAATGATTATTAAACACTCAAGGATGAACAAGGTTTTAACATATGACGTGATAGCGGACTAAGACTAGAACATGTTGAGTGTGCTGACATATGTCACGATATTAATGCCCTAATGTTTTTATCTCGCAAGGTCAAGATTCTCATTAACATACCTAGGCCCTCTTTTATTCGCGGCACAGGTATGGTCCTGATTTGGTTTGCAAAATTTATCATTTTTGTAGAGACCATCTAAATATAACATTGTGTACTATTTTTTAGTATTTTGTAGAATTTCGCTAAGCGAACTAAAAAAATTAATGATTTTTTTTGTCTTTCGTGTCTTTTTTAAATCCTCTCAACTTTTTCATTTACAATCAAAACCAAATCAGAATCATGAATCAAAGATGACCTAGCAGAACATATTTATTTGGATCTGCCAACAAGGAAGAGGTGATTCCATTTCTTGCTTGGCATGGAAATGATATTGGACACTCATTTTGGTTATGTTTACACCTATGATGGTGATTTTTTGAGAGTATGGTGTAGCTTAGTGACACCATGAAAAAATACTAGGATGGGCTTGTTAATAATAACACTTGTATTCGTCTAAGGCCAAAGGACTAGTATATATATAAAAAAGAGTGAGCAGAGCCCTCGCCCCGGAGGGGCTGGTATAGATAGTGGAATACAAGACTTCCCATGCCATGGAAGGCTTGGATGGGATGCTTATCTGTTTAAAGGATAGATCTTATCTCCCCTCAAGTCCAAGTCTCGGGGAGGCACTTTATGCAAGTCCCTACTTCCAATAGTAAAGGTAGATTTCCCCTATTAAGGAAATCGAGGCTCGGATGAGTTATATATTTATGAAAGTCCTCCCAAAGGTCGGATACTTACTAACCAATACTGCTCGGGCCAGGTCAGAGGCCCTGTCCCTATAGTTATCATATAGTAATCACTAAACCCACATACTGAAACTGCAGTCAGATCTAGTCAGATAGATAGGTCTAGGCCTATATATATACTTGTATTCATCTAAGGCCAAAGGACCGTACATATGTAAAGTAAATGAAAAACCCTAGTACAACAGATAGATGGGCCTAGGCCTATATATAAAGCCCATTTACATATCTACCACCCCTAAACTCATGGTGGATTAACAACAGTGTGTTTGGAGAGGCAAAAATTATGCCGTTGTCAAGTTTATGCCTTCGTGAAGAAATTTGGAAGCTGAATCACTGAAACAAATGTTTAAGAGCCACAACATTCTCTTGAACCTGTGACCACACATAGGAAGCATAGACACCAATATGCTTGATAAGCTCATGCTTCACCGGATCATGGATAATACCAATAATTTTTGTGCTGTTAGATGAAAGAGAAATTGGCATAGTAATAGAAACGCCAAAATTCTCAAGTGACCAACACAAGTAACCTCTGCCATCAAAAGAGTCATATCATGCAACTGTACCTCTGCACTCGAACGAGAAACTTTGCTCTGCTTCTTTAGTCTTCCAAGCAACGAGAGAATCACCAAGAAAAACACAATAGGCAGAAAGAGACCAGTGATCAGAATGATCCCTAACTTAGGTAGCATTAGAGTCATCATGAAGTTGCAAAGAGTTGGAGCTAGGAAACAAAAGATGATAGAAAATAGTGTCACGCAAATAGCACAATACACGAAGAATGTGACTATGGTGGAACTGAATAGGAGAAACAAATTGATTCAACATATGAACAATATAAGAGATGTCAGGACGAATGACAACAAGATAGACATGACTACCGACGAGATGACAATACAGAGTAGGATCTGAAAGTGGTTCACCATAAATGAGTGGAAGATGAAGATTAAGCTCCATGGGAGTCTCCGCAATCCAATGATCAGTAAGAGATGCCCGCTCAAGAAGATCCCCAATATATTTCCCTTGAGACATAAAAATGCCCTTCGGTGTGGAGACAACCTCAATCCTAAGAAAATAACAGACATGACCCAAATTGAACATATGGAACTATTCATTGAGATGAGTCTTGACAAAATGAATGAATTGTTAATCATCACCTGTAATGATCATATCATCAACGTAAAGTAGAAGAAGAGTGCCACCACGAGGTGAGATGGTGACAAACAACGCGGGATCATGATTACTAACTAAATAACCAGCTACAGTATCCACAGAAGAAGAGCGCTGAAACCAGGCATAGGGAGCTTGTTTAAGGCGATAAAGAGCATGACAAAGACAAAGGACACTACCTTTAGAAACAACATATCCTGGTGTAGGCCACGTAAAGGCTTCTTCATGCCCCATTAGGAAAGCCATTTTGACCATCAAACTGGTAGGTAAGCCACTAACGAGCAGAAGCCATAGCAAAAAGGGTCTTAATAGTGGTCATGTGAGCCACAAGAGCCTATGTCTCATCATAGTCAACATCATGTTACTGCTGAAAGACACGAGCTAGAAGACGAGCTTTCTAACGCTCAATAGAACCATTAGAGTAAGTCATGACCTTATAGACCCACTTGCAAGTGATGGGACGATTGTGAGACGGAAGAGGCACAATCTCTCAAGTGCCAGTGCGCTTAAGAGCATAAAGTTTCTCGGCCATCACATGCGGTCACTCAGGATGAATAATAGCATCATGCTAAGAGTTTGGTTCAGTAGGAATAGTACCAGCAAACCTAAAACACTCAGGAGGTCGCATGGAACTACGATCACGAAGAGAGTATCATGTGAGGAAGAAGTTGTCTCATCATGAGAAGATGATAGGGCAACATTAGAATCCTCAATTGGCTGCTAGCGACAAGTGTAAGCAAAAGGCAAGGGAGAAACTGGATGAAATGGAGGTGGTGGTGGTGTATTTGGTGAGGACACAACAAGAGATGACTGTACAGGAGGAGATGGTGGTGATGGTAGAGAGGACACGGAGATGTGTAAGGGAAGAAGTGTCCATGAATATTAGAAAAGAAAGGAACTTAATAGTAGAAGCAGCAGGAATGGGATGAGGATAGCAAGAACGAGACTCGCAAATTGTAACGTCCCTAGAGATTCTCATCCGTCGCCCGACAGGATCCCGACAATAATATCCCTTATGCTATGTGCTATAACCTAGAAAGATACACTCAACTGACAAAATAGTCATCATTATTAATTCACGAGGCGTGAGAAGAACATAACATACACACACACACACTCTCGAAGGAACGAAGGCTAGAATAGCCCGGTGTGTACCACAAAAGATATTTTATTGGAATATCACCGTTAAGGGTAGAATAAAGCCGAAGATTAATGAGATACTCCCTCCTTCCAAAAATATAAGGAGTATTTTGACTTAAAAAAGTCGAACTTAGTAAACTTTGACTATAAGTTAATCAAATTATCTGCATCCTTAGTATAAAAAAGTTGTAGATATATGTTCATATTTTAAAGTGTTTTTGATACAATATCCTGTTTGTAAAAATTCATAATATATAATAGCAAAATTTAACGATGAAAATAAATCTTGAAAGCCTTTCTCGAATTGAAAATACGCGTTATATTTTGGGATGGAGGGGTTAGCAAGAAACAAAGACAACTCAGCCTAAAAGTGAGAAGGAATAGAGGAAACAATCATGAGAGCATGAGTGGTCTCAAGTAGATGACGATGTTTGCGTTCAACTACATCATTTTGACCATGGACACCAGGACACGAGAAAACTGCAAAGGGCCCCAGATAGATATTCCCTAGCAGAATCAGCTTGCAAGACATGAATAGGAATATCAAATTGAGAACGAACCATAGTGGCCAATTTTTTATAAATAGATAAAACCTCACTACGAAGAGACATAAAATATATCCAAGTATGGTGACAAAAATCATATATAAAATGACATAATATTTGTGACTACTTTGGGAGACAAAGGAGCTGATATAGACTCACTAAAGGGATTGGGGAGTTGCACCTGGTTTCCAAAATTGCAACCCGCACTGTCTAAAGATGCATCACCAGACATAGACCATAACAGATTGTGATGAACTAACGATGACAAACGCGAACCACAACGATGTCCCAAATGATGATGCCACTTAGCAAAAGACACCATAGAGGAGGCAACAATAGAACTGCCCCACATGTCAGAATCCCTTAAAGCTGAAGCAGGAGCAAGAATGCCCTTGGACTGACGAGACGAGACAAATCATACTTTTTCTTGTAATAGAACTGCCCCACATGACCAGCTGTATCACAATAAGTGCAGTGGAAACTAGCCTTTGTCAAGGAAGATGAAACTGGTGGAAAAGTAGCCAAAGAACCAACAGACGCTGGACAAATAACGAGAACCGATGAGGAAGTTAACAAATCACAACTTGCAGACGAGTCTCCTTGGTATGAAGAGCAGCGAGGGCCTCCACGAAAGAGACCCTGGGTGATGAGTAAGAAGTAGAGCACGAATATACTCAAACTCTAGTCGAAGGTGAGCGATCAAGTCATAGAGGCGATGAGGCTGCTGACGGTGACAACAATCACAAACATGGTGTCATGATCAGCATCCATAGCATCAAAAGAGTCAAGTTGATGCCAAACCATATATTAAAGAGCATAAAACTCTTCCACCATAGAGTCTCTGTGTTGTAATGACTACTCATGGTGCACAATAGCAAACTACTAAGAATCACCAATCAACTCGAAGCGATCATGAAGATGGGACCACATCAGAAGGCAAAGCAACCACAATGACCATAATATGCATCTCCATGCTAGCAACCAGAATTGCAGAAGGACGAGCATCCTCATCACACCAGAGCTCGTAGTCGGCAAGTCGAGACTTATTGGAAGCTAGAGCCTCAGATGCCTCCTCCTTGGAGTCATCATCAACAACTGCATCATCAGACTTTTTACCATTAGTATCCGCACTACTCGATGGAAAGGACTACATCAAGGGATCAGGATATGGCGGGCAAGGAAGCTGGTAAGAAATTCCCAAAGATGTTGTCCGCACATATGAACACGTATGTGTAGGGCTCAATCTTGAAAGTTGAGTCCATGAAAAATCACCAGGCAGTGAGAAACAAAAACAATGCCCGAGGCGTCGAGATAGAGGGTGTTGACGACAATCGGCTCGACGGACAATGCTAGCGGTAGAGGCAACAATGGCTAGAACAAGGCCGAGCAGCGTTGAGGCGGACAACACCAGTGGCGGAAATGACGACGACCAGAACGAGGCCGACCAACGTTGAGGCGATGATGAAAGGGATATGCCCAAAATCAATCATAGTGATGATTGTACCACGTCTTTGTTCATTATCGGTTCCCTTAATAAATGTCATGACTTTGTCCATTGGGTATGACTTGATTGTGAAACACATTGTTAAGTGACATTATTCTAAATGGGTCCGTGATTCATATCATTACGAGGAGCGGTTATGATCTGATAAGCATATGTATTGGTTGATGGTAATGTTTCACATACCATAGATATGGAGATATCAAACCAATAGTATGGACACATGTTGAAGAACATGGGTAGTCGAACAGACCTACTCCGAGACGTTGTGAGTTGTTATCTATTATAGTGCCATCAGCGTATAGTCTCGAGTGGTACGCCTATATGGTCCTTAGACATAAGATTGTCATAGATGCCTAGCATGTTGACTCGTTTACTTTGGTATCATCAAACGCTACACCATAATAGGGTAGTCATAAAGGTGACTACTGGGTATGCCACGATACATAGCCAGGGGTGTGATGATTAAGATGGAATTTGCCCCTCCTCGATAACAGGAGAGATACCTCTGACCCCTCGTGTGGATGGATAGGAAAAGCGCACGGCCGTGCTAATATGACTAAGGAGTCAGTCATGGTTTGTATCCATTACAGTATCGACTGAAGTGGTCGAGCTATCAACAAGGATGGCGCACATCTCACCTTGAGCTTGACTGGTATCGTGTGGTAAAGGGATCGGTATGTGAGTGTATCAAGGTTCAGCCGAACATTGATTCTGTGCATTCGGGGGTTAATACGTACTACTAGGTGCCGCTATTAATCAAAAGATCGGAAATGGGTTTCCGGATCCATGGCCGACTTGCACTGAACATAACGTGTCACATACTTAACGGGTTGGAACTGTTTAACGGGTTTATGCGTGGATATGATCTGCGTTGGAGTTAGAACCATAGTGGGCCGAAGCCCACTAGCCAGACTATATAAGGAGAGGCATAGGGGCGACGTTCATAGATGAAGAGATCCTTCACCACGCTTAGCCGTCACCGCGCCCCTCCTACTCCCTAGAATCCCCAGCCGCACGGCAAGGTGCTAGCTCACCGCGTGTGGTGTTCTTGCTTGGTACGTGTTGATACCGCTAGAGGCGCTGCCGTACGCGGACACGCTGTTCAGTTGGATCGTCGGCGAGCACAGGTGAGCACCCGGCGAGCCCTCGGCGAGCACCGGCGAGGACAGGCGAGCACTCAGTGGTGATCAAGATGTGTAACCTCTACGCGCAAGAACCTGCTTTCTCTGTACCTGTGCGTTGAGGGTAACGATCTGTGATCCCCTACTTGCATGTGATCTTTGGTGAATCATGGTAGAAAACTTTGATTTTGTGCTCGCGCAACTTACCCGTTTCCTAGTAGATGACAACAACAACCAGCTCCTGATACAGCGATGTGCGCCCATGGGACAATACGATCTATTGGCGGCGCAACCTAATCTTGCCATGGCCCGACGGATCTGCTCCCGATCTGGCGATAACACGGCGTGGAGCATCCATATCTAGCAGTGCGAAGCTAGATCCGGCTGAGGAAGACCTTCACATGAGGACGTGGATGCTGATGTGGAAAGATCGACACCGACAGAAGTAGAGATGGTGACGACGGGAGTGCCACAAGTGCAACGCCAAATGAAAACCCTAATCCTAACTTAGCTTTGATGCCATGCTAGGAATATCACTTGTATTCTTCTTGGGCCTAAGGTCCAGTATATATATACAAAGTACAAGAGAAATCCTAGTAAATAGATAGATGGGTCTAGGCCCATATATATGGCACATGTACATATCTAACAGTGTTGAATCGGACAGGCAACATTTCCATAAACTTAAGAAGAAGTTCAATATCTTGGCCGAATCTTGAGTGCAGTGGAATCGAGATACCTCAACCTAGCAGGATGCTTTGCAACGCTGCTTGATTGCCTGAGAGGATGAGTATCAGGGGAGGATGAGTTTCATAACACACCATGCCCATTAGTAGGGGTGACAATGGTATCAATAATTTTCCACCGACCGATCGAAGCAGCTCAGACAGTGATTCGGATAATTTTTGAATATTCAAAAATTTTTTTTTGATACGGATTAGATATGCATAAAGGGTCTCAGATTCAAATAGCTCGGATAATATCCGGGTAATGTTTAGATAATATCCATCGGATAATATCCGTATCAGCATTTCAGCATAGCTCATAAAGTTAGCTAGTGGTCATCAACCCATTGGGTCCAAGCCCATTTGACCACGTACATTCTCTTGTGTTGCCGTGAACCCATTGGGTCCAAGCCCATTTGACCACGTACATTCTCTTGTGTTGCCGTGAACTTTTTAATATACCCTTTGTTTCTTTTGTATATTAATATTGATATTATGATTTCACTGTAATATATTATAAATATCATTTTGACTTTTAGCATTTCTATTTTGCTTACCAAAATTAATTTTAAACATGCCACATCCTATTTTATTGAAAAATATAAATTTAACCTCCACATATTCACTAGCTACAACCTATCACTCAATCTATAAAGTTGGTTTATGGCTAGGGATAAAGTTGTGTTATCCGACAAATATCCATTCTGATTGCTTTCCGCCCTTTTGTTATCCATATTTGTTCGAGTATTATCCATATCCATATTCGATACCATTCGTCTATGAATCTGTATACGATAAAAGTATATGGGTCAAATACAACATGAGTGGTTTGCAATCCGTATCGGATCCGTTTTGTCCCTACCCATAGGGATGGCAATCGGGCGGGTATCTCCGGGTACACCTTTGACATACCCGAACCCGAAAACCCATACCCGAACCAGAAATCACTCACGAGTATAATCCCGCACCCATACCCGAACCCGATGAGTACCCATACACGAAAGTATACTATGCTAAAATAAAAATATACTTTCAGGGGATAGAGAGGAGGAAAGAAGGAGCAGAGATAGAGAGTGTGGGGGCCGCGGACCAGTGGCAGGCTGGACGGAGGCGCCGAGGTGGGAAGGCGCTGGGGCGTGCGTGGGTGCGGGCCGACGGCCGGCAGCTGGACGGAGGCGTCGAGATGGGACGGCGCCGGGGCAGGGAAGTGGAGGCGGAGAGAGAGTGTGTGGGAGGAATTAGGGTTGAGGAATGGGTTTGCCCTAGCCGGCTGGTTGTGTGGGGATTGGGGAGGTGGTATGGGAGAAAAGAAGCCTAGGTGGAGGCTGTGGTGTTGGGCCGCATTGGCTGTGGGACTGACGGTGGAGACAAGCTGTGACACTGTGACACCCGAACCATTCGGGTACCCGAACCCAAAAAACCCATGGGTAATAGGTTGCGTCCCATACCCATCGGGTCGGATGCCCTTGGGTACCCATACACATGGTTTTTTCTTCCATCCCGACCAACCCATCATATATTTACTCGTTGGTATTTACACAAACTTCTACCCATTGCCATTTTTTATACATGTGAATGAGTTTGTTTTGATTAGTGATTTTGTTGCTTCTTCAAATCACACTACACGAGGTTAGGTCACTAGTTTCAAGTATTAGTGCTTGTTTCCGAATCGATAGAAAATAGCAAACACTTACTACATGGGATTCTACTTATTGCCACACAGTGATTACAACAAAATAAATTTTGTTGCTTTATTCAATGCTATTGCCACATAATATTTTTTGTGATAATAAGTTTCCGAAATCGCAACAATCGTGAATTGTTGCATTATTTATTTTTTGTTTGCAGTAAATTGAATGTATTGCATTGAAAATGAAATTGTTGCATTAACTAGGTACTATTGCATCAAAAAATAAACTGTTGCAGTAACTAACTTATATCACAACAAAATTATATGGGTTAATATCACTGTTGCCATTATAACTCACCCCCTGACCGCGCTTGCCATTTCGAAAATGCCTCCCTCAGCGTTGCCATATTAACTGTCAATCCCTCTCAAACATGCCATTATCAGGATTTACGGGGGCAATACGGACGCAAATATGCTGAGAAATACGGCTGACAGATGGGTCCCACCTGTCAGCCTCTCCTAGCTTCTTCCTCCTCCATCCTCTCTCTCTCTCGGCTTGGCCGCCGCCCTGCACCCCGCGCCGCCAGCTTGGTCCCGCCACCGCCGGAGCCCCGCCGCCGCCGCCCTGCCGTCGCTGCCCTGTATCCACATGCGCGCCGCCGGGCTCCCCTCTCCGCCAGCGCGGCGCCGCAGGGGAGGCCGTGGCCTCCGGTGAGCTCGGTGATGGCAGCAGAGCCCATCTCCACCCTTCATTTTAGGATGAGTGGTGTACAAGTCACACACACTACAAGACACATTCCCGAGAGGGAATATTCTCCATATATTCCTTCGGGAAATATCTTCACAGTTTCCTCGGTCGCCAGCCCACGCCTGGGCCCATCGGTCAGAACCAGCTTCGCCACCAGGTTACCGACGCCACAGCCTCCCGCTGCCTCGGATTCCTTACCATGCCTAAGCTTCTCGAGTGCACCAACTCATGTGACCGCCAAGTCATCGAACCCGGCCGCCTGCACGCCTCCGGACGCACCAGCCTCCAGCTGTCCCCGTGAAGTATCAGCCACGTACCCGCTGATACCTGCATCACTGAGGTGGACACACATGAAACCAACGCACCTTACCTCACCTGCAAGGTTAGTCCATCACAAAATTACCAACACAATAATCCCTTCGTGACAACACAATTAGAAAGCCCTAACACACCACGTGTCAGCCTAACAAATACCACCGGACCATGTCCGATCAAAACAATTACCTAGCCCAATCGCCCAAGCTCAGCACAATGGTCCAATTCCAATTCCACGGTAATTTTCACAAATACACCATTTAACATTCTTGAAAACACTTCAAATTCCAACTTGTCACATATATTCATCATCAAACAGGGGTACCCTGCACATGGGTCTCAACAAGTTGATTATTGCTATGCGTTGCAAAGATTTTTATTTCGTTGCAGTATATACATATTGCAACAATATTGGGCATATTGCAATATTTATTTCATTGCATTATGTTCACAAAACAAGGTCAAAATGAAAACATGCTATATTTTAGACAAGTAGTCATGCGAGGTGAGCTGGTTAAGTGAGATTACTTTAAATCAAGAGGTTGTGGGTTCGAATCCTAAAATCTATGTATTTGTTTTTCTATGTGACTTATTGATTGTTGTAATAAGTTTTTGCCATAAAATTCATTTTGTTGCATTATGATATTGCTATGAAATAATATCTGTTGGAATAAGTTATAGCAACGATTTGAAAACCGTGGCGATAAGCTATTGCAACAACCATATTGTTGAAATAAAGAAATTTATTGCCATGATTTTGAAATCGTTGCAACTTTTTAATGCCACATAGATTATTGCAATGATTTCGGTTTTGTTGTAATATGCACATATTGCCACAATTTTGGGTTTAATACAACAAAAATTTTCGTTGCAATAGGTTGAATTCCTTGTAGGTCATTAGTGTCATTGCTACCTATAAATCTCTATTCAGTGTCACATAATTTTTTGCATGAAACTAAGCACATACATTCTATAGAATTCAAACCTATAACATCGGCAAAACAACACCATTTAATCAACCCACCTCAAATTACTATGTATTGAATAATATATGCAGACCGTTTATCTGTGTTGTTTATACTTTTAATATTATTTAGGTATCTATGACTTCAAATGAAAAAGTTTTCAACCACAAAATTGGCATCCATCTGAGTATGAATAAGTTATATTTGTTAAAAAAACTCAACCATTATTTTGGGTATTTATGCCTTAAATGGAAAAGTTCTCAACTATAAAATTGCGGATCTTGAGCTAAAATTTTTTATGTAGAGATTATTTCCATCTAACATAGTACGAATAACTTATGAAATTCTCCAGAGCTATAGATATTATTTGAATATATTTGTCTCCTTTTTATAAAAAGGGTGCATATGAGTAAATTCATGTTGCTTACAGATTAAAAATACCGTTCCAACGATCCCAGAGACCAGAGTCAGCCTAACAAGTGGATAGGAACTCTGAATGCTGCTGTCGTATTCAGGTTCTGTTCAATTCAATATTGAGGTTCTGTTATATTGTCAGATGAATGGTGAGGTTCTGTTCTGTTCAATATGGGGAAGCGGGAAGCCTTCTTAATTTCCGGATAGGACAGTAAGTTAAACTAGGATATTGTCATATTGAGTACAAGGTCGGCTAGCTGCAGACTGCGGCCAAACAAAGAAAGCTAGCTATCGTACAAATGTAAATACTGTCGCAGAATATTACATTACCCGTTAAAGGATTCGTCGTTATTATCCCAGGTAACGTGGTATCCCTTCTATTGCAGCAGTATAAACAACTCGCGGCCATATAGAGAGGGGGCGACTAGCTAACGGGTTTCTGTCAGGGGGCCAATCCGACGGGATAGGCCCCACGGCCCGCGCTCCTCGCTCCCTCTGCAAGTCGCTCGCGTGCGCTCTCGCAAACATTCCCGCGTGCGCGCCAGTTTCTCGTGCCGGCGCCCTTTTTCTCGCTCTCGCATGTGCTGATGCGCGAATGGTTTTGCATGGCAAAAAAAGGGACGCTGATTTGATTTGTTTTGCATGCGCTTTGTGTTGCATGTGCATGCTAATAGCACGAAAAAAAATAAAAATACTCCTATATAACTTGGCATGCATACGATTTTTTTTGTTTTCTTTTCTTGTCCTCCTTTTATATAGTAAAAATATATATTTATACCATGGAATTTTAAATGAACTGAAGTATCATAGAGGTATTAGAATGGTACCATCAAGTTCATGGTATCAGGTGATTAGTGGCGTGATATTTAGTCGGGTGTGCATGTCTGGTCAAGTATCATGGTATCGGATGAGAGGTATTGTCGAGTATCAATGTCGGATATATAGGACTAATTATCACATGTATCATTTAGTTGTATCATTGAGACATCAGAGGAAAAAAAGGTATCATAAGGCTATCGATATATTGGTGGTATCGTCGATTTTCATGGTATCATTGAGGTATAAAAAAAATGTATCATATATCATAGACAAAGTATCAGGCTTGGTTTTTGAGTATCGGTGGTATCGGGTTGGTTCTTTTGTCGGGTTTTATGGTATCAAGGAGGTATCGGGAAAAAGGTATCATATATCACAAACAATATATCAGGTCTAGGTGTTGAGTATCAGTGGTATCGGGTTGGTGGTATCATTGATTATCAGAAGTATCATTGATTATCGGATCAAAAAATCAAGTATCAGAACAGAAGTATCATCGAATATCGGGTCAAAAATCAAGTATCGGATCAGAAGTATCATCTAATATCAGGACAAAAATCAAGTATCGGATCAGAGGTATCATTGAGTATCGGGTTTGGCATCGGGTCGACTGTATCATGTCAGGGTATGATGGAAAAAGGTATCATTGAGGTATCGCAAAAAAAATATCACAAGGGTATCATATATCACAAAAAAGGGGTCAGGGTGTCGAGAATCGGTGGCATCGTCGAGTTTCATGATATCATTGAGGTATCGGGAAAATGGTATCAATTATCATGAAACAAAGTATCGGGTGTGGGTGTCGAGTATCAGTGGTATCAGGTTGGTAGTATCATCGAGTTTTGGTATTGGAAAAAGGTATCATATATCACAAACAAATCAGTATCGGTATTAATGGTATCATCTTGGTGGTACCGTCGAGTTTCATGGTATCATTGAGGTATCCAAAAAAGTATCATATTTCGCAAACAAAGTATTGGGTCTAGGTGTCGAGTATCAGTGATATCATGTTGGTGGTATCGTCGAGTTTCGGTATTGAAAAAAGGTATCATATATATATCACAAACAAAACAGTATTGGTATCGGTGGTACCGTCGAGTTTCATGGTATCATTGCGGTATCATAAAAAGTATTATATTTCACAAACAAAGTATCGGGTCTAGGTGTCGAGTATTGGGGTGATATTAGGTTGGTGATATTGTCGAGTTTCATGATATCATTGAGGCATCGGAAAAAAGTATCACCGCTGTGATATCGCGGGATAGGTATTGAGTCACGGTGTCGTTGGGTCAGAGATATCAGGTTGGTGGGTGTCATCGACTATCTTAGTATCAAGGTATCATGTTAGTGGTAGCATCGAGTATCATAATATCATAAAAAGGGGGCATATGATATCGTGAACAAAGTATCGAGTCAGAAGTCATGGAGTTTGTAAGAGTATAAAAAAAGGTAGTTTCAGATATTGCAAACAAGTATCAGGTCTGGTTCGAGTATCAAAAAAGTATCACAATGGGGCATCAGATATCACAAACAAAGTATTAGGTGTGCTGTTGAGTATCAATGGTATCGGGTTGGTGATATCATCGAGTATCAGAGATATGAACAAATATCAGGTAAAATAAATAAAGTATCGGATCAAAAGTATCACCGAATATCGGATAAAAGAAAATAAAAGTATCAACATAAAAATAAAAGTGTCATAAATATTGTATAAAATGAATAAATCTCAATTAATTCCTGCCAATATCCTCGTATAACTTCGTATAATGTATGCTATACGAAGTTATTACGAGAATTATGAGATCACCTGACATGTATGCTCCGCATATGCCAACGAAATTTAATAGGAGTAAAAGGGCAAAACTAAACTGCCGCCGCGTAATCAAAACGGTGTCGTAGCTAGCTAGCCGCAAATGTTTGATCAACTACACTGTGTGCAGTCAAAGTGTCAAACCAGCTGGAAATTTTAGGACAGATAGCGACCGTTATTTCTCAAGTATTTCAAGTACGCCAGCTTGATTAGGCACGGTAGGTGTGGAGTAAGATTGCACCCAAGATCGTACTACCATCATGCGTGGAACTGAGGGCTGAGGAACAAACAAGGTGTCTCGTAGCAGGTTTAGGAGCGACCTGAATTCGTTTTGTCCTTTTCGTAATCCAAAATTTCTAGTTGGTTTGTTCTGTGACACAGTACACCTTGTTCTTTTGTTTCATGGTGACAGAAGAATTAGAGTGTAAAATAAATGTTATTAGAGATGGCAACGGCACGGAAAAATTGGTGTAATAATATATATATAAATGGAAATTGCAAAAATATGACGCATAGTGGGGGTATTTTGGTTTTGGGGCCTGTTTCCGCCATCGGGCATGGCTTCCGCCACCGCGTACGCCGGAAACGGCGCTTCCGCCACCTAGCGTGCATAGCCTGCTTCCACCACTGCCCACGGCGGAAGCCATGGCTTCCGCCATGCCGCGCGAAGGAAGCAGCCAGCTGCTGCCATGCGTCCAGGCTGCCTCGCAGCCCTCACGCGCTGGCTGCATCGGATTCCGTCGCTTCGAACTGTGTGTCATTGCATTGTACACCTTGAACAGTGTGCCTGATTGCCTGGATTCCCGCTCGCTGAAAATCAATCACGGGTTGGCGTGAGGGGAAAAACGCTGCTGGTGGCCAGTCATTCATTGTCCGCTGGTGGCCGGTCTTTTCCTGTCTGATAGAAGTGTTTAGGCCTGGTTTAATTAGTGTAATAAATGACATGTTTACGATAATTTAATCAATGACTTCGGCTATAAAAGAAAGGGTCGCACTACTCCGCTGCACTCTATTCTAACTGCCTCAGGTGCTCACTACGGTTCTCGTTGCCTCCGGTGCTCACTACGGTTCTCGGTGCCTCTGGTGCTACTAAGGCCTCAGTTGATTTTTCTTTCTCACTACCCTTGTCGAGGTACTCTGTTGTTTATGTTTTTGCTCTTAATTTCATGCGCTTGAACGTGTAGATTTTGTATAGATTAATAATTACGTATGGAATAAATTATAATAGTGCTACAAATAAAATATTTAGTCTGAATCTACATGTCATATAAAGAGTAAGTTAACTGAATAATAAAGGAGTAGTATGATTATCGTGTATGACCACTATGTTTTTAAATCTCCTAAGGAATGTAGGTTTAGTTATGATGCACTACTATGATAGATTGTTTTATGCATCACACATGCCATTGCTTGTTTAATGTAATTACAATTTTTATTATTTAATATCTGGTTCTTTAAAACCATAAACCGTTTACTTGCTTCGACACAACAAACTAATCACCGTGTCTAATTTTACCATTGTTTACTTTTTTAAGTTTTTTCTACTAAATTCAATATAGTGAACAAATAAGTTAGATAATAGCACGTACTGAACACCAGAGTGGTCCGCAACTTGTTCGAATTTTAGAAAAAAATTTGTCAATCACGTTTAATCTACTTTCTCTACATCTTTCCCAATATTATATTTTTCTGCTAAT
Source organism: Raddia distichophylla (assembly GCA_005191435.1). Lineage (NCBI taxonomy): Eukaryota > Viridiplantae > Streptophyta > Magnoliopsida > Poales > Poaceae > Raddia > Raddia distichophylla. Next base: position 176,047 of record SPJY01007238.1, on the reverse strand, counting down.
AATGAATGTAAATATAATATTTCTAACTATATTAGTGTAGCTATCTCATCACTAATTTACATCAAATGATGCATTATCAACTTAAGCAACTATACTATGCGCAACTTACGCAATTATATTAGTGCAGCTATCTCATCACTAATCATGATCATTTGTTTTGGGTGGGAAAATTATTGAGCCGTTGTGCCTCCGAGTGAGTGTGGCAGCAAGGCAGCGCCGGTGCGCACGGATGGGAGCGGCCGATGCCACATGGCGGCACGAGGTGGCTTTCGCCCCCCCAAGTGGCCGAAACCGGCAGCTTTAGCCTTCTGGCACGGCGGAAGCCACTTGGGGTGGCGGAAGCTGCCTCTAGCTGTCCCAGGTAGTGGAATCATTTCCACAATTTCAGTGCACTCTCGCATATTTTCCCAATTTCCAATTATATGTATATTATTCAACCAATTTTTCCTAATGTCATGGATTTCACCGAGATATGGGTATGGTTAAAATTGGTATCCATCGATAAAATTTTTGTAAGTATGAAGGTTTAGGAGCGACCTGAATTCGTTTTGTCCTTTTCGTAATCCAAAATTTCTAGTTGGTTTGTTCTGTGACACAGTACACCTTGTTCTTTTGTTTCATGGTGACAGAAGAATTAAAGTGTAAAATAAATGTTATTAGAGATGGCAACGGCACGGATTTCACCGAGATATGGGCATGGTTAAAATTGGTATCCATGGATAAATTTTTTGTAAGTATGATTTAGTATCTGCCCAGTAGGTTAGAGTGATCTTAGCTACATGAATCATGATGTCGCTAGTCAACGCTTCAATCAAAGCCATCCGACTAGCAACGGTTAGTTTCTTAATCGTGATGCAGAAGACATAAACACGAACTTAGCCCAAAGATTAAACACCAGGACTTAGCGGATTCTCCTCACTGTTGCTTGAGGTGGCCTTTGGGTAGGTAGAACTTAGGCCGGAGTGGCCTGCTCGGGGATGAGTCGGAGCAGATATGCCGTAGCGGTCGCAAGGAAATGGAAGGAGTGAAGACCTCGTTGGTGATGACCTTCCCGGTGCTGCGCGCCCAGAATCGGATCTGGCTAAGGAGAAGGGTGTTAGGGGAGTGAGCTGCACTCATTAGTTCCTGAGGTGCTGGCTCCCATCTATTTATCTCGCGCTGTGCACCAGCGGGTCACAACCATTAGTTGGTTGTGCGCCCCCGATTAGGGCGCTAGGTGGTTGAGCCAATGGCTCCCTTTCTTTCAGGATCTGGCTATTAACCGAGATCACTATCTAACATTCTCATCGTAAGACTAACATCATAAGTCTCTCAATAAAATAATACAATAGAGCATGCATCGTAAATGCTATCTTTTCAGCCAGTGAAATAACAATACTCATACTGCACCATTCTATGCTGATTCGTAAGCATTTATTTTTTACGGGAGATGGTTTGCGCAATGGCTCTCAAATGTCTAGAATCATAGACTACCCAAAATACCAACGTCGACAACATGATTACAAAAGACGATGGGTGGTAAGCCGTTCGTAAGTGGATCCGCTAACATAGATTTAGTACTAATATGCTTAACATTTATAGTTTGATACAGAATTCTATCTTTCGCAACAAGACATTTAATGTGTATGTGTTCGGTAACACCAATAGACTTGTTGTTGCTCGAATAGAAAACTGCAGGTTGATTATCGCAGTACAAGGTGAGTGGCTAAAAAATGTTGTCTACCACTCTAGATCCGTGAATAACATTATTTAACTATACAGCCTGCCCGATGGGCTCATAACATACTACAAACTCAGCTTGCATCGTTGAAGATGTCTTCAATGATTGTTTGGAGCTTTTTCATGATATAACTCCTCCATTGAGGGTAAAGATATAACTTGACGTGGATTTCTTTGTATCCACACACCCCGAAAAGTCAGCGTCCGAATAGCCTATAACTTCGAGACTCTTAGACTTCTTATATGTAAGCATGTAGTTCTTAGTGCTTTGCATATAACGCAACTTTCTTAACGGCCTTCTAGTGGTCCAAACCTGGATTGGACTGATATCCGCCGAGCATCCCAGTAACAAAAGCTAAGTTAGGGCGAGTACATACTTGTGCATTCATAATGCTTCTAACAGCCGAAGCGTAAGGTGTCGACTTCATTTGATTAATTTCATATTGATTTTTCGGACATTGTAATGTCCTAAACTTATCACCCTTAACTATAGGAGCAGGCGAAGCAGAGTATATCTCCATATTATACCTTTTTAGCACTCTGTCCATATATGCATTTTGTGATAGGACTAACATACCTTTGGACCGATCTCGGTGAATCTCAATGCCTAAAACTTAACTTGCTTCACCAAGATCCTTCATATTAAAATTTGAGGACAAAAATCTTTTGGTCTCAAACAACATATCCCTATCGCTGCTAGCCAACAAGATATCATCCACATAAAGCACCAAGATGGTATACGTACTTCCCTTAAACTTAGAGTAAATACAATTGTCCACTTCGTTTTCCTTAAAACTAAATTTTCTAATAATTTCATCAAACTTTAGGTACCATCGCCTTGACACTTGCTTTAAACCATAAATTGATTTTTTAAGATTGCACCCAATATGTTACTTGCTTTTAACGACAAAACCTTCTGGTTGAGCCAAGTAAACATTCTCTTGCAAGTCACCATTTAGGAATGCAGTTGTAACATCCATTTGATGTAGCTCTAAATCATAATGAGCCACAAGCGCCATGACAATTCTAAAAGAATTTTTAGTTCAAACAGGCGAAAAGGTGCCATTATAGTCAATGCCCTCTCTTTGTGAGAAGCTTTTAGCAACGAGCCTAGCTTTGAACCTTTTGATATTTTCTTAGAGTCATGCTTGACTTTGTAGACCCATTTACAACCTACTGTTTTGACCCTATCAGGAATCTCTACTAAGTCTCATACATCATTTTCTCATTGATTTTAATTCACCTTTCATTGCATCAAGCCACTTAGATGAAAGCTCCCTCATCATTGCCTCCTAATAAGAGGTGGGATCATCTACCATATGGACAACATAGTCACCGCTGATGGCAGATCCTTTGTCTCGCTGTGATCTACTTAAGAGTTCAACAGGAACAATAGGAAGCTGGTTAGGTTCATCATCATAAACATCATTAGGATTTACATTCGGTTGATCTAATTCCTCAACAGGTGGTACAACCGCAGTGTTTTCCACTGGAGCTTTAGTCACCTGTGTTGTTGGGAAAAAAGGCTCATAAATCATCGGTGTGGAAAAAAAATCTCGTACCTCCTCAAGGTCTATTTTCCTTGACTCCGAGCTCCCACTGATTTGGCCATTTTGTAAGAACACAGCTTGTCTAGTTTCCACAACTTAGTGGTACGAACTCGACAATAATAGCGATATCCCTTAGGCCTATTGGGATATCCATCAAAATGGTAAATAATAGTTTTAGGGTCTAATTTCCCAATATGTGGATTGAAGATCTTAGCTTCAGCAAAACAGCCCCAAACTACTAAATACTTTAGGGTCGGTCGTCTCCCATTCCATAATTCATAACGGTTTTTAGGACTGATTTACTGGGGACCTAATTAAGTATATGAGTGGCTTCCTATAAAGCTTCCATCCACAAGTTGAATAGTAAACTGGAATGGCTGATCATACTACGTACCATGTCAATAAGTGTACGATTCCCTCTTTCAGCCACCCCATTTTGTTGAGGTTCACCAGGCATGGAATATTGGGCTACAATTATATTTTTTTTAAGAAACTTAGCGAAGGGACCAAAGATTTTCCCAGAGGAGCAAGTCTACCATAGTACTCTTCCCCTCGATTAGATCTTACTACCTTTATCTTTAAATTGAGCTGATTTTTCTCTTCAGTTAGACTTCTGGGGTGCTGTGGCACAGACCTCTCATCTTGTGCTTAGGTTGCTATTATGCGTAATAGGATTTCTTCTCTCCTCTGGCTAGTTTGATCCCACATAGTCTTATAAGTCTCTGGTTAGATAGGGACTGTGTCGTACCTCTAGTATCCGAGGTGTAGAGTTATCTTTCCTTGTAAGTTCCAAGTACCAGATAAGAGCGAGTCTGAGCTTGAGTGGTTTCTGTTCTTGCCTAATTCTTTGTGGTTTACCCAGTTGCATTTACTCGGTTTTCGGACTCTCTATTTTCTTGTTGATTTTTTTACACATCATTTTTGGGCAAAATGTTGACTCACTTGTTGCGGGGGAGTTTTAGAAAATTTTGAATTAGCATATAGAATTATTTTGCTTTGAAGCTTTGTCTATTATGCTTTTGAATTCAGGCTTTGAAAGATGCCAAGACATTGCTTTTGGTTTTTTCAAAAACTTTGATGTGGCATGAGATTTTCACTTTCTGAATGTTGTTGCTCGATGAGGCTTTGCAGCCTTCATTCAGTCATGCTTGCAACTTGGCGAAATCTTTTATTAGCCAAATCTTGCTCCTGGAAATTGAAAAACCAAAAATATGCAATTTCAAGTTTTGGAGAATTTTCACCCGTTATCCTTCACGAGATGGCTTGCCATTGCACACAAGAGGCATGAACTTGGAAGGGAATTGGATAGCCAAGACATGTGATTTCTTCAGTGTAATGCTGGGCACCGTCGGCCATTTGTATGAGAATAGAGGCTCTCCTGCCTAAATTCAATCAAAAATACAAAAAACACACAGGAGGAGAGTGACCTAGGAGGCCATTTCCAGTGATTCTTGGGATGTGCCTTGCTAGCAATTGCTCTCTTTAAACCTGTGGATGCATCAAAATATTTGGACAAAAAATAAAAAATACTAGTTTGTTGAACTATCAATTTGACCCTATTTTGCTTTCAAAATGTTACATGTGGTGTTCTCTCGAAGCCGCCTTAATGCTTTTTTATTCCACGACATTTAGATTGTGATTTTCTAGCCAAATCTTCCAATATAAAAAAAATCGATTTACTAGCATTTCTTGAACATGTGAGCACCGAACTAAAATTGAATTGCTTCGAGCATATTTGCCCTGTGCTTCACGTTCAAGTGGATAATTTTCAAAGCTAGCTAGGACTTGCATTTGCATTGCAGCATGCATTGTGTTTGTTCCATCAAATTTATTGATATCTATATTGCCAAAAGGGGGAGAATTGAAAAAGATATCAACATGTATTTTTTGAAAAGGGGGAAGAATTTCTTGGGACGCTTTGACTTTCATGACTTAAAAATTTTGAACACATGTGTTATTATCTTTTGCTCCAAGCATGAATCGGCATTTCCAACATGCCTTGTTCGACACATTCAAAAACATCAAAATATTTTTCGAGGGTTTGTCAATATATTCATCAAGGGGGAGTGTTGAGACCCGCTAGGGTACCTCTCTTTGATGATGAATATATGTGATAAGATGGAATTTGAAGTGTTTCAAATAATTTTAAATGGTGCATTTTTGAAAATTGGCGTGGAATTGGAACCGGACCATTGTGCTGAGCTTGGGCTAGGTAATAGTTTTGATCGGACGTGATCCGATGGAATTTGTTAAGCTGACACGTGGTGTGTTAGGGCTTGCTAATTGTGGTGTTAGGAATGTATTATAATGTTGGTAATTTTGTGATGGACTAACCTTGCAGCTGAGGTAAGGTGTGTTGGTTTCGTGTGTGTTCACATTAGTGATGCAGGTATCGTCGGATACGTGGCTGACGCTTCGTGGGGACAGCTAGAGGCGAGTGCGTCCTGACGCGTGCAGGCAACTGGGTTCGATGACTTGGCAGTCACATGAGGTTGTGTACTTGAGAAGCTTAGCCATGTCAAGGAATCCGAGTCAACTGGCAGCTACGACGTCGGTAACCTGGTAGAGAAGCTGGTTGGACCGGTGGGCTCAGGATTCGGATTGTACGCAGCGGAATAAGTAGTTTGTTCACAGAAGCAACAACAGATCAATATCAAAAAGCAAAAGTCCAGCGTGGTATGCCTCCCAACCCAAGGGCAAATGACTGGAAGCTAGAACTCGGCACCATGCCCACTAGCGTCATCGTTTCCCGCTTGATACTAGTACTAAAGCGTGTGATCACTATCACCTGCAATAATAGCAAGTGTGGTTTAAGTACATATCGTACTCAACACTAGGAGGTAACATATATCCTCATTCATGCATAATTGATATCAAATGGATGGTTAGCATGACAATTTCTGCATAAAGGGCATTTGAAAGACGTAAACATAAATAGATTGTAAATGGCATTTAAGAAAACATGTAAAGACTTGTGAACCAAAAGTAACATCATTAAATGTAATATTGTCAATTCCATCAAGATCAAATCACAGGGCTCTGTCCGCCCATGGTCTCTATCTGACCATAACATCAACGGGACTCTATCCATCCCCGATCTGTATCCAACCGATCACCACGAGAAACCCATTGCTCGGAAACATAGGCCAACAAAAACCATAAATAACCATCCCAGAACCCAAGTGCTAACCGAAGTGTCTCGATTTAACAATCTTTCATCCCTAACCCAGGGACGCAGCTGTTCGAACAGTTTATAACTCTGTAGAGGTGTACGACTTTAACCACACGACACAGCAAGCCATGGTGAAGCCTCCTAGATGTACATGCCAGATCATGGGATCACCTGGTAACTGTAGCCCAATGTTCCACTTAGGCCATCAAGAGGAAGAACTGAATGAGTTCTTGCTACTGCAAGTTCAGAACATGGAAGGCGACGAAAACGATATGGAACTCGCCAATTCCTTCGTGCATGCGAATGCCCTCGAAGGTGTGGGGAGCTCAGGTGATGGAGAGATTGGATCTTGACCTGCACAAGCTCTCTCCAAGTATTGAGGTGGATTTGAGAGTGGGGAAGTGGAGAAACTACTGCTGTCCTTCTCAGTTCGAGCAGCAAGATGAAGGGGCAGAAATGAAGGTGTAGGGAAGAGGAAGATGGTTGGTTATGGCCTTAAATAGGGCTGCCTTGTGTGAGTCATAACTGGTGCTAGGTCCCACATGTAAATGAGGGGCTTGGGGTGAGAAAATGGATGAGGAAAGTGCGGATGCTGCAGCTGAACAAATTTCCATGCCACTTGGCTTGCCCCGTGCTGGCGTGCGCCACCTGGTCGCTGCATGCAGACCGCTTGGGGACGCGTGGTTTGCTGTTTGCTCCACCGCCCACTTCATCCACTCAACTCAAAATTAATCGGAAACAAACAAGGCCTTTGTCCGGGACAAAAAGAATAAAGGAACTAAATAGATTCAAGTTACTCTAGTAGCTTTTAATATGAGAGATAGCCCTCCTTGCTCTACTCAGGCTTCTCCTTACTTGGTTAAATTCCCCCGAGCTGGGTGTTGCCCGTTAAAGTTCAGTCAGGAGTGGTGGCCCGATTGCTCGCCGTGTGGCCACGTGTCCTACTCACCTGGTATCCTGCTCGCCCAGTGACTTGGTATCCTGCTCGCCCGGCGACCTGGTATCCTGCTCGCCCGAAGGCTTCATGTCCTTGTCGCTTGCCACTCGGGTCTGGTTGGGGAAGCTCGGTGAGTGCAAGGGAGCACTGGCAGTATTCGGTAGGGTGCCTAGTTGCTCGGCTAACTAAGAAAGGTACTCAGCGAGCTGTGCAACTGCTCACCAAGGCTCAGCCGATTTATATCTCACTATTCTAGTGGCTTGGCTCAATGGTGTACTAGTTGTTTAGGTTTAATGTCTTATGTTCCCACCAGTTTACTTGATGCTTATATGTAACTTCATGGAAAGTTTCAAAGAACCACACAAATCCAAATGAAAACAATCATGATATGTATGCTTAACTGAAAATAACTGCTGGGCTGTTAGAGACCTCTCCCCTAAAAAGAATCTCATCCCCGAGATTCAGTCGGCTCAGTGAAGAGGTGAGGATAGGTCGCTCGGAGTTGGTCTTCACACTCCCAGGTTGCTTCATTTTCAGTGTGGTTGCTCCATTGTACCTATAGGAACTTCACTGTCTTGCTCCTAGTTGTTCGCTCCTTCTTATCAAGGGTACGAATCAGGTACTCCGGAAAAGAAAGATCAGATTGAAGATCGAGATGTTCCATCTCGGCCAACTTGGTTGGAACTCGGAGGCACTTCTTGAGTTGGGAAACATGGAAGACGTTGTGTACATTTGAAAGTCAAAACAAAAGATTAAGTTCATAAGCTACAACTCCTCGCTTAGCGCTAATTTGGAAAGGACCAATGTAGGGAGGCACTAGCTTCCCTTTGACTTGGAAGCGAGGAGTACCTTCAGTGGAATCACCTTGAGATAGACATGTTCACCGATTTCAAAGGTGAGCTCATGGCGACGACGATCAGCGTAGCTCTTCTGGCGTGATTGCGCTGCCCGCAACCGTTCTTGGACTATCTTGACATTCTCCACAGCTTTGATTACCATGTCAGGACCATAAAATGGGCATTCTTCGGCTTCGGACCAGCTCAAGGGAGTTCTACACTTTCTCCCATAAAGAGCTTCAAATAAAGACATTTGAAGGCTGAATTGGAAGCTATTGTTGTAGGAGAATTCAACAAATGGCAAGCACTTCTCCCAACTCTTGCCATAGGAAAGGACACAGGCTCTGAGCATATATGCCAATATTTGGTTAGTCCTCTCGGTTTGGCCACCGGTCTGGGGATGGTAGGCTGTTCTAAAGGAGAGTTGTGTTCCCAGTGCTCAGTGAAGGCACTCCCAAAAAGTATGAGGTGAATTGTGGGCATCGGTCGGAAACAATTACCATAGGAACACCAAGGAGAATGCGAGATAGATAAAGCTCTGTGAAGTTTTTGGTATGATAACTAGTCTTAACCACTAGGAAGTGAGCAGATTTGGTTAACCGATCAATGATCACCTAGATAGAAACAAAACCTTTTTGTGTCGGTGATAAAATCCATGCCAATTTCATCCCACCTCCAGTCGGGTATGGGCAGTGGTTGGAGAGTGCCTGCCAGCCTAAGGTGATCGGCCTTAACCCGTTGGCATATGTCGCACTCGGCAACATACCGAGCAACTTCCCATTTCATACGAGTCCACCCGAATCTCCGCCTCAGATCTTGGTACATCTTGCTTCCTCTCGGATGGATAGATAATGGAGAGTGATGAGCTTCACACAGGATAGATGCTTTCAACCCTTTATTGTTGAGCACTACCAGTCGGTTTCCAAACCAGAGGACACCTTGTGCATCCTCGGAGAAACAATTGGCTTTGCCCTCCTTCATGTTTGCTCGGATATATGCTATGCCCTTATCCATCTTTTGGGTTTCCATGATCTGATCAATTAGGTCAGGTTTAACTTCTAGGGAAGCAAGATATACTTGTGGAACTATCTCTAAACTGAGCTTCTGAAGCTCGGAACATAGCATATCCGAATCAGGCTTAGCCAGGATGCAATTGCATTGTGATTTCTGACTCAAAGCGTCGGCAACCACATTGGCTTTGCACGGGTGATAATGGAGTCCAACATCATAGTCTTTGATCAACTCAAGGCATCTCATTTGTCTTCCGTTCAGATCTGACTGGGTAAAGATGTACATAAGGCTCTTGTGATCTGTGTAGACTTCACAGCGGTTACCGATTAGGAAATTGCACTAGATTTTGAGAGCATGCACAACAGCTGCAAGCTCGAGATCATAAGTAGGATAATTTTGCTCATGAGGTTGCAATTGTCTTGGTGCATAAGCTACGACCTTACCATCTTGCATAAGAACACAGCCAAGACAGAGATGGGATGCATCACAGTAGACATCAAAGCTTTTGGTGATGTTGGGTTGGACAAAGACAGGAGCAGTGGTCAAACGATCCTTCAATGTTTGGAAACTCTTTTCGCACTCGCTAACCACGCATACTTCTTGTCCTTCTTTAGGAGCTCGGTCATTGATTTAGCAATTTTGGAGAAGTTTTCAACGAAGCGCTGGTAGTACCCGGCAAGACCAAGAAAACTCTGAATTTCAGTGTCGTTGGTGGGATGGTTCCAGTTTAGTATATCTCGCACCTTATTCGGGTCTACAACCACGCCTCCCTCGGATATGATATGACCAGGAAAGCAACCTCTTTTAGCCAAAATTCACACTTGCTGAATTTGGCATAAAGACGGTGTTCACGAAGCTTTTCCAACACAAGTCGAAGATTCTCCTCATGCTCTTCTTCAGTTTTAGAGAAGATAAGGATGTCATCGAGGAATACGACAATGAACTTATCAAGATACTTCATGAAGATGGCATTCATGAGGTTCATGAGGTACGCCGGTGCATTGTTTAGGCCAAAAGACATGACGGTATACTCGTATAAGCCATACCGGGCAGAGAACGAAGTCTTAGGAATAACCTCCGATCTGATTTTGATTTGTTGAAAACCTAATCGGAGGTCGATCTTGGAGAAAAATATGGGCTTCGGATATCTGGTCAAACAGATCATCTATTATAGGGAGAGGGAACTTTTTCATGACCGTGACAGCATTTAACGGACTGTAGTCGACCCACATCCGCAAAATTTTGTCCTTCTTCTGCACAAATAGTGCTGGGCATCCCCATGGTGAGGAGCGCGCGTGAATGAATCCTTTGTCTTGCAGCTCTTTGAGTTGCTTTTTCAACTCGGCCAACTCATTGGAAGTCATTCTATAGGGTCTTTTTAAGATTGGAGCTATTCTGGGCAACAGCACAATGACAAACTCAACTTCCCGATCAAGGGGCATACCGGGTAACTCCTCTGGAAAGACATATGGGTAATCGCACACTGCCGGGACAGTACTAACTCTGAGAGAATCATCATTTCTCAAAGCATAGAGATGGGTTGCATCGGTGGTGGATGAAAACATGACTTGCTCGCCGGTTGGGTTGATGAGAGAGATAGACTTTTGGGCACAATAATTTTGCCCATGGTTCTTGGATAGCCAATCCATACCAAGGATAAAATAGATATCTCCCAGATCAATCAATATTAAATCAGCTAAGAATTCTACTCCATTGATTTTAACTTGAACTACCCAATAAGCGCGATCAACTCTAAAAGATGATCCCGGTGCATGAATGCAAAGGGAGGAACGATCAACTCTAAAATATGACCCCGGTGCATGAATGCAAAGGGAGGAACGCATGGGTTGCACAGTGAAACCATGTTGTGCAGCAAACTTCTCATTGATGAAAGAATGGGTAGCTCCAGTGTCAAACAAAACAGTAGCTGGATAAGAGTTGATAGAGAGCATACCTAGAACTACGTCGAGTGCATCCGCAGCTTCGTCTACCTTGACATGATTGATGCGACCTTGTTGCTGGGCCTGGGGACGTTGATGCGACCTTGTTGCTGGCCCTGGGGACATCTCTAGGCATTAGCATGAGGTGGTGATGCACGTCCGGGTAGAGCAGCTGGCCTTGCATTTGCTGCTCCTTGGGCAATGGTTGGCAAGGTGCTCCGGTTGCCCGCAAAGGAAGAAAGTAGTGTTTGGGTAGGGCTGGACATTGCCTCCATGTTGGTTGGCAGTAGGGGGAGGTAGAAGTCTTGGCTGGGGAGGTCGGGGAGCATAAGCTTGGAGTCTTGGTTGCATCGGAGCTTGAAGTTGAGAAGGTCGGGGCTGCCATATGTGCTGCACTTGTGAGCCGCTGCTCGCTGAAATCTGGGCAGCCCTTTTGCGCTTGCGCGACTCTTCTAACTTCTTCCACTTCTCTTCGACCAGAATGGCCTTGTTGACCGCATGCTAGAAGTCATCGTAGCCATTGGTAGCTAATTCCAATTGTAACTCATTCGAGAGACCATTGATGAATCTTGACGGCGTGTTCACCGCTCAACCACTGCGGATCACACCCCGGTCAGATTTTCTATCCTGCTAGCCGATCAGCTCGAGCTCGGTTCGATTTGCGCGTTGGCCACGACGAGGAGCGACTCACAGGGTTTACCTAGATTCGGACCCCCTCGCGGGTAACAGTCCTACAACTACCGAGCCTTAGCTCTTTTTCGTATTGTGGTTGTGTGGAATGCGATTACAGAATGTCTCTGCCTCCCCTCCTCGCTCTCTCTCCTCCCCTTTTATACAAGCCTTGGACCGGCGGAGAGAGCCGAGGGAGTAGGCAGTACAGTACTCTCAGTACACTTGATAAGACACCAGGGACAGGACAGGAGAGACGAAAACGTGCTGCTACTGCGCCGCATGGCATCTGGCTAAGGAGAAGGGTGTTAGGGGAGTGAGCTGCACTCATTAGTTCCTGAGGTGCTGGCTCCCATCTATTTATCTCGTGCTGTGCACCAGCAAGCCGCAACCATTAGTTGGTTGTGCGCCCCCGATTAGGGCGCTAGGTGGTTGAGCCAATGGCTCCCTTTCTTTCAGGATCTGGCTATTAGCCGAGATCACTATCTAACATTCTCCCACTTGATCGTAAGACTAATATCATAAATCCTCTCTCAATAAAATAATACAATAGAGCATGCATCGTAAATGCTATCTTTTCAGCCAGTGAAATAACAATACTCATACTGCACCATTCTATGCTGATTGGTAAGCATTTATTTCTTACGGGAGATGGTTTGCACAATGACTCTCAAATATCTAGAATCATAGACTACCCAAAATACCCACATCGACAACATGATTACAAAAGACGCTGGGTGGTAAGCCTTTCGTAAGTGGATCCGCTAACATAGATTCAGTACTAATATGCTTAACATTTATAGTTTGATACTGGATTCTATCTTTCGCAACATGACACTTAATGTGCATGTCTTCGGTAGTACCAATAGACTTGTTGTTGCTCGAATAGAAAACTGCAGGTTGATTATCGCAGTACAAGGTGAGTGGCTAAAAAATGTTGTCTACCACTCTAGATCCGTGAATAACATTATTTAACTATACAGCCTGCCCGATGGGCTCATAACATACTACAAACTCAGCTTGCATCGTTGAAGATGTCTTCAATGATTGTTTGGAGCTTTTTCATGATATAACTCCTCCATTGAGGGTAAAGATATAACTTGACGTGGATTTCTTTGTATCCACACACCCCGAAAAGTCAGCGTCCGAATAGCCTATAACTTCGAGACTCTTAGACTTCTTATATGTAAGCATGTAGTTCTTAGTGCTTTGCATATAACGCAACTTTCTTAACGGCCTTCTAGTGGTCCAAACCTGGATTGGACTGATATCCGCCGAGCATCCCAGTAACAAAAGCTAAGTTAGGGCGAGTACATACTTGTGCATTCATAATGCTTCTAACAGCCGAAGCGTAAGGTGTCGACTTCATTTGATTAATTTCATATTGATTTTTCGGACATTGAAATGTCCTAAACTTATCACCCTTAACTATAGGAGCAGGCGAAGCAGAGTACATCTCCATATCATAACTTTTTAGCACTTTGTCCATATATATGCATTTTGTGATAGGGCTAACTTACCTTTGGACAGATCTCGGTGAATCTCAATGCCTAAAACTTAATTTGCTTCACCAAGATCCTTCATATCAAAATTTGAGGATAAAAATCTTTTGGTCTCAAACAACATATCCCTATCGCTGCTAGCCAACAAGATATCATCCACATAAAGCACCAAGATGGTATACGTACTTCCCTTAAACGTAGTAATAAATACAATTGTCCACTTCTTTTTCTTAAAACTAAATTTTCTAATAATTTCATCAAACTTTAGGTACCATTGCCTTGACACTTGCTTTAAACCATAAATTGATTTTTTAAGATTGCACCCCATATGTTACTTGCTTTTAACGGCAAAACCTTCCTGTTGAGCCAAGTAAACATTCTCTTACAAGTCACCATTTAGGAATGCAGTTGTAACATACATTTGATGTAGCTGTAAATCATAATGAGCCACAAGCGCCATGACAATTCTAAAAGAATTTTTAGTTCAAACAGGCGAAAAGGTGCCATTATAGTCAATGCCCTCTCTTTGTGAGAAGCCTTTAGCAACGAGCCTAGCTTTGAACCCTTTGATATTTCCTTAGAGTCATGCCTGACTTTGTAGACCCATTTACAACCTACTGTTTTGACCCTATCAGGAATCTCTACTAAGTCTCATACATCATTTGCTCATTGATTTTAATTCATCTTTCATTGCGTCAAGCCACATAGATGAATGCTCCCTCATCATTGCCTCCTAATAAGAGGTGGGATCATCTACCATATAGACAACATAGTCACCGCTGATGGCAGATCCTTTGTTTCGCTACGATCTACTTAAGGGTTCAACAGGAACAATAGGAAGCTGGTTAGGTTCATCATCATAAACATCATTAGGATTTACATTCGGTTGATCTAATTCCTCAACAGGTGGTACAACCGCAGTGTTTTCCACTGGAGCTTTAGTCACCTGTGTCGTTGGAAAAAAAGGCTCATAAATCATCGGTGTGGAAGAAAAATCTCGTACCTCCTCAAGGTCTATTTTCCTTGACTCCGAGCTCCCATTGATTTGGCCATTTTCTAAGAACACAGCATGTCTAGTTTCCACAACTTAGTGGTACGATCTCGACAATAAAAGCGATATCCCTTAGGCTTATCGGGATATCCATCAAAATGGTAAATAATAGTTTTAGGGTCTAATTTCCCAATATGTTGATTGAAGATCTTAGCTTCAGCAAAACAGCCCCAAACTAGTAAATAGTTTAGGATCGGTCGTCTCCCATTCCATAATTCATAAGGGGTTTTTAGGACTGATTTACTGGGGACCTAATTAAGTATATGAGCGGCTTCCTATAAAGCTTCCATCTACAAGGTGAATAGTAAACCGGAATGGCTGATCATACTACGTACCATGTCAATAAGTGTACGATTCCCTCTTTCAGCCACCCCATTTTGCCGAGGTTCACCAGGCATGGAATATTGGGCAACAATTCTACTTTTTTGAAGAAACTTAGCGAAGGGACCAGGGATTTTCCCAGAGGAGCAAGTCTCCCATAGTACTCTTCCCCTCGATTAGATCTTACTACCTTTATCTTTAAATTGAGCTGATTTTGCTCTTCACTTGGACTTCTAGGGTGATGTGGCACAGACCTCTCATCTTGTGCTTAGGTTGCTATTATGCGTAATAGGATTCCTTCTCTCCTCTGGCTAGTTTGATCCCACACAGTCTTATATGTCTCTGGTTAGATAGGGACTGTGTCGTACCCGAGGTGTAGAGTTGTCTTTCCTTGTAAGTCGCAAGCGCCAGATAAGAGCGAGTCTGAGCTTGAGTGGTTTTTTGTTCTTGCCTAATTCTTTGTGATTTGCCCAGTTACATTTACTTGGTTTTCCGACTCTCTATTTTCTTGTTGATCGTTTTACACATCATTTTTGAGCAAAATGTTGGCTCACTTGTTGGGGGGAGTTTCAGAAAATTTTGAATTATCATATAGAATTATTTCGCTTCGAAGCTTTGTCTATTATGCTTTTGAATTCAGGCTTTGAAAGATGCCAAGACATTGCTTTTGATTTTTTTAAAAACTTTGATGTGGCATGAGATTTTCACTTTCTGAATGTTGTTGCTCGATGAGGCGTTTGCCGTCTTCTTTCAGTCATACTTGCAACTTGGTGAAATCTTTTATTAGCCAAATCTTGCTCCTGTAAATTGATAACCAAAAATATGCAATTTCAAGTTTTAGAGAATTTTCACTGGTTATCCTTCACGAGATGGCTTGCAATTGCACACAAGAGGCATGAACTTGGAAGGGAATTGGATAGGCAAGACATGTGATTTCTTTAGTATAATGCTGGGCACCGTCGGCCATTTGTATGAGAATAGAGGCTCTCCTGCCTAAATTCAATCAAAAATGCAAAAACACACCGGATGAGAGTGACCTAGGAGGCCATTTCCAGTGATTCTTGGGATGTGCCTTGCTAGCAATTGCTCTCTTTAAACCTGTGGATGCATCAAAATTTTGGGAGAAAAAATAAAAAATGCTAGGTTTTTGAGCTGTCAATTTGACGCTATTTTGCTTTCAAAATGTTACATGTGGTGTTCTATCGAAGCCGCCTTAATGCCTTTTTATTCCACGACATTTAGATTGTGATTTTCTAGCCACATCTTCCAATATAAAAAAAAACGATTTACTAGCATTTCTTGAACATGTGAGCACCGAACCAAAATTGAATTGCTTCGAGCATATTTGACATGTGCTTCACGTTCAAGTGGATAATTTTTAAAGCTACCTAGGACTTGCATTTGCATTTGCAGCATGCATTGTGCTTGTTCCATCAAATTTATTGATATCTATATTGCCAAAAGGGGGAGAATTGAAAAAGATATCAACATGTATTTTTTGCAAAAAGGGGAAGAATTTCTTGGGACGCTTTGACTTTCATGACTTAAAAATTTTGAACACATGTGTTATTATCTTTTGCTCCAAGCATGAATCGACATTTCCAACATGCCTTGTTCGACAAATTCAAAAACTTCAAAATATTTTTCGAGGGTTTGTCCATATATTCATCATGGGGAGTGTTGAAACCCATGTGGAGGGTACCCCGGTTTGATGATGAATATATGTGATAAGATGGAATTTGAAGTGTTTTGAATAATTTCAAATGGTGCATTTTTGAAAATTGGCGTGGAATTGGAATCGGACCATTGTGCTGAGCTTAGGCTAGGTAATAGTTTTGATCAGACGTGATTAGATGAAATTTGTTAAGCTGACACGTGGTGTGTTAGGGCTTCCTAATTGTGGTGTCAGGAATGTATTATAATGTTGGTAATTTTGTGATAGACTAACCTCGCAGGTGAGGTTGGTTTCATGTCTGTTCACATTAGTGATGCCGGTATCGTTGGATACTTGGCTGATGCTTCGCGGGGACAGCTAGAGGCGAGTGCGTCCGAAGGCGTGCAGGCAATTGGGTTCGATGACTTGGCGGTTACATGAGGTGGCGTACTCGAGAAGCTTAGCCATGTCAAGGAATCCAAGTCAGCTGGAGGCTGCGACGTCGGTAAACTGGTGGCGAAGCTAGTTGGACCGGCGGGCCCAGGCATGGGCTGGCTATCGAGGAAGCTGTAAAGATATTTTCCGAAGGAATATGTAGAATATTCCTCTCGGGAGTGTGTATTGTAGTGTGAGATTTTTACACCACTCATCCTCAAATGAAGGGTGGAGATGGGCTCTAGGGTTTAGGGCATCTCACCCTTGGGCTATAAATAGAGGGGGAGGGGTGCACCTACTGCTCATCAACTTAGAAAGATTTTTAGAAATATCTAGACAACTCATTTTGGGATGATTCCAGCTGGAAAGATGCGAGACTCATATACCAATATGTGGTAAAAATTTGAAGTCTACTGGTTTTCCCGTTTGGGAGCTATAAGGTGAAAACCGAGCCCTAAACATTCTGCTCGAAGTTCTTGACATCTCATGGTGTTTGTTTTTTCATATTTTCTGTTCAAGGAGTTTTGAGTATATTTTTGGCATAGTTCTTCACAACTCATTGGTAAACTGGGAAATTTTTTTCCAAAAATCTAAGAGCACCAGAAAGACACCATATGTCAGTACCCCCTTAGTTTTCACTCGGCTTATTAGAGATTTAACTTGATTGCGGCATGCACTGACTGAATACTAACATATAGGCCAACCCTAGGTGAGCCAAGTACGTTAACACCCAATCTGACCACACAGCACAAGCAATCTCTATTAAAACGAGTGCGAACTCGGGTACCGGATATGTGCTTAGTAACGGCTCCCAAGATTAGCTACCGTCACACACATATCCTCATTTGGATCGATAGCACAACACATAGGAAAATGGCCACAACTTTATGTTACAAAAGGGTATGGATTGCTGTCCATACAAATAAGTTTAACATAGTTCAGAGTGTATGCAGCGGAATAAGTAGTTTTTTCACAGAAGCAACAACAGATCAACATCTAAAAGCAAAAGTCTAGCGTGGTATGCCTCCCAACCCAAGGGCAAACGACTAGGAGCTAGAACTCGGCACCGTGCCCACTAGCGTCATTGTTTCCCGCTTGATAGTAGTACTCACAGCGTGGGACCACTATCACCTGCAATAATAGCAACTGTGGTTTAAGTACAGATGGTACTCAGCACTAGGAGGTA
This sequence comes from Raddia distichophylla, assembly GCA_005191435.1. Lineage (NCBI taxonomy): Eukaryota > Viridiplantae > Streptophyta > Magnoliopsida > Poales > Poaceae > Raddia > Raddia distichophylla. The sequence goes on along the minus strand of SPJY01007238.1, from coordinate 158,064 downwards.
ACATATATCCTCATTCATGCATAATTGATATCAAATGAAGGGTTAGCATGACAATTTCAGCATAAAGGGCATTTGCAAGACATAAACATAAATATATTTTAAATGACATTTAAGAAAACATGTAAAGACTTGTGAACCAACAGTAACATCATTAAGTATAACATTGTCAATTCTTTCAAGATCGAATCACAGGGCTCTGTCCGCCCATGGTCTCTATCCGACCATAACATCAATGAGACTCTATCCGTCCCCAGTCTCTATCCGACCGATCACCAAGAGCAACCCATTGCTCGGAAACATAGCCCAACAAAACTATAAATAACCATCCCAGAACCCAAGTGCTAACCGAAGTGTCTTGATTTAACAAGCTTTCATCCCTAACCCAGGGACGCGGCTGTTCGAATAGTTTATAACTCTGCAGAGGTGTACGACTTTACCCACACGACACAGCAAGCCATGCCGAAGCCTCCTAGATGTACATGCCAGATCATTGGATCGCTCCGATAACTGTAGCCCAATGTTCGACGTGCCGTGTTGTGGTTCAATGGAGTTAACCGTTGCTGTAGACGTTACTCAGGGCCTTCTATCCAGCCGTCCCTGAACCCCCACGGAAGCTACCCATGCCTAAGAAAGCGGCCCCTGGGCAGTCCCCACCCACAAAACACAAGCAAATAAGCAACGGTAGCCCCAATGATCACCAATGGTACAAGCACGCACATAAAGTTGGCTAAGTGTCCCCATGATACACGTGTGGTCGTACGTATAGTATGTCGAAATGATGGCACCATGTTCGGTCCTTCCTCCCGTCATCTCTTATCACCAGTTCCATCACAACTCCAAATCCACATATCCTACCGAATAATGAGATATCATAATCAAGTATTGCTCTCAACCACGTGGACTCTAAGCAAGGCTAAGCATTCGTGACACAACTATAGATAAATAGTTACCCACTTAGGCTATCAAGGAATGGAGATGTTAATCCTATTAATAAACTGAGCACTAATAGGTCATAAGTAATTACTTTCTACCCATCAAATATCTTATTAGAAACTAGCATGCAATCGATGATAGAATATAATCAAAGTAGTGCAGGTAAATAGAGTTCAATATGATTGAGTCAAATGAGGGGAGTAATAAGTGCCTTGGTGCTGGTCATCGAGAGGGAGAGCAGCTTGCTCAAGTCCGGGCTCCTCCGGAACGTCGTTTCCTATCATTTCGGTAACTGGCACATCAAATAAAATCCAAACAAAATGCCAAACACAAAGATGAATAGGACAACATAACATTCAAAAAGTTTGGATTAAGGAGATATGATGGTCATGTGAATTTAGGGTGCCAAAGATCACTCGGGATAAACCAGTCAGCTTGTTCGCCGCTCGGGGCAAGCAGCTTTTTGGGCAAAATAACCACTCGGCTGAGCTTGGGGTCAACAAGAAAGTTGTAGAGAATTTCCTGACGCATAATTTTCATGTAGACAACTTCTTCATCCGAGCTATGGTTGATTTAATGGAAATCATTTACTGAGTGGCTGTTGACAGTCAAGTTCGATAACAATTAACATGATTCCGACCATCAACATTTGATGAAATGAATGGAACCAGAACTAAAATTTTGCAAATTTACAGAGTTCCACGAGTTTTGGTAAGATTTTGCATGCAGGGACCCACTGAGCGAAATTGGACCCGAGCCGGGCAAAAGAGTTGGTCGACCGACCCACCCTAGGCCGGCCGACCCAGCTCCCTCGCCCAGTTAGGCCAGGGTTGCACCAGGACTTCTACAAGAGATCCTAGAGTACATCCAAGCCGTTGATTTCAGTCGGTTTCATCCAGAAAGAGGAGTAATCCTCAAGTTAAGCATAGGATTCTAAAGGAACCCAATGCTACCGGTCTCCAACTGCCAAACCGACTTAGGGAGAAGATCTAAACCGCACAAGGAGCATCCTAGCCAAATTGGAGGGCCGGGATCGACAAAGGCAGGCCGGCCGACCCCCCTAGGCCGGCCGACCCACCTCTTGATCCCTTTGGATTCACCCTTCGGCAAGGAGCTTGTGACACCTGTCCCTAGTCGTGTCAACACCCCATTGGTCACGGTGGCCTATAAAAGGAGGTGATCTCCTTCATTTGAAGATGAACAACAAAGAGCAACACAAGTGAGAGTGAAGTAGAGTTGTGCTACTCTCAAGTAGAGTAGGAGAGAGAGGAGAGTTAGTGTAGGGGAGGAGCCGGAGTGTCGGTATCCCTCACTAGAGCTCCGGAGCTGGACTCGGATGCGGGTTCTGCTTCCGTCTTCTATCGGTAACACTCAGTCTTGCCTTATTTAATTATCAAGTTCAGTCTATTTATTTTGTCTCCATTGGTATTAGGCCCGTGTTATTCTTGAGTGCTAAGATCTTTGTGCTTAATTGTTCACCTAGAGATTAGTATAAGAGGTAGTAGGGGTGCGTACTGAAGTGACGTCCTTGGTACGTATTACTACTAGGAACAGACGTGGTGTCTGGACTAGTTAGTAGCCGGTAGGCACCTGCTTCAACGGACGTGTGGTAGGTAATAGGTGGTGACAGCCCTATTATCCGGCTTAGACTTTGTGAAATCCACCCCGTTAGTTGCAGACCAGTTGAGCCAAATCAGCACGGTCATAACCATTCGGGATTCCAATTCAGGATAGCGGGTGGTAGTGAGTACGCCATCTCTATCAGTGTCCTCGGTCAAAACTGACGACACAAAGTCGATGACACGGTGCGGACAACACAAACAGCTTGTGTCGTCGGCCTACTTCCAAAGCCGAGGACACAAGGCCATCCACCACCGTGCCCTTGCCTATGACCCGTGTCCTCGGCTCACACATAGCCGACGACACAAGGTGCTCTCCGCCGAACCCTTAATGGCCGCCACATGGGAAGGCATTCTAACCGGAGGGCCCCATAACCAACTTTGTGTCCTTGGCCTACGTAAGGCCAACTACACAAGATTACCTTGGGCCCACCTTTCGGCTTGTCGGTATCATCTTTCAGCTTGAGGTTGTCGGCCGTAATAACTTCGTATAGCATACATTATGCGAAGTTATACGACAAATATGACTCAAAATATCACAATGGGGTATATTTGTAAATCAGGGAATGTATATAATGGTGAAACCATGAAAGCAGCAAAAATAACTACATGAAGGGGCTACACATGTAACACAGTAAGAATGAAATACCTTCTGTGCGTGCATTTGTCTTAAGAGTTTTAGTAAAAACAGACTTTTCAAAGGCCAATTTTGATACATTAGTTGGCCAATCATCAGAGAAGTACTTCACAGCAACACGCTTCCCTTCAGAATCCAGAAGCAAAATGTTCTTCACAGAAGGGCAAGATTCCTGTGTAACAGTATCAGAGAATTAGCACATGAGCTTCTTCAGAGGACCAGAAAGCTCATGCTCCACTTCAAATTTTATCAACAAAAAAAACAACTTTCATCAAAAACAAAGATTATCATGCTCAGGCATCCAGCAGAACCAACACGGCAGCATGAAACCAGTATACAGGTGCGCATCATCAAAGACATGCAGGAGCTCCAACAATGCTAACAGACTGCAAGAAGGAAATATAACTCTGTGGTTGATTAGAGCAGTTATTTAATTGGGTTCCTAGTAGCAGGGTCAGACAATATAGTAGCAATTTTGGGGTGGTAACAGAAAATAGTCCAGTTAGAGATAGAATATCATACAAGTGTGCTGAGTCTGTCCTTATATAAGGATGCCAATGTAACTTAATGAGGAAACCAAAAAATTGAGTAAAATCTCTCTTTTGCCCATAGTTTTGTTCAGACCTGACTTTGTATACCCTTGTCCTCTAAAAACTGAATTATCTTAGCTTTGACATCCTGGCCATCCTTTGTACAATAGTAACCACTGGCATGCACTACAACCAAAAATTCAATTGTCTTTTTACAAATTTGTTATGCTTATTATCTTGTCCAATGATGATGAGGACATCACCAGCATGGATACGATCAGTGTGACCGCTGCCCCTCCTTCCTCTCCGACCGCTACAACGACTACCGACGCTGCTCCATCTTCGTCGCCGAGGGGCCTTATTCCAGAAGCCCAGCCTTTCAAGCCTTCTCCGAAGAAGCGGCGCAACAAGTCTAAGACTCGCAAGGCCTCGACGAATAAAGGAAAGCCCACATGGAGGCCCAAGATGCCCAACAACCCGGTTCGGCCATCCAGCAGCACGCCAACTTCAAACGGGCATAAATCGGGCTCCCGAACTCCGATTTCAGCGTGTGACCACTCGTTGGAAAGCTTAGGAGATAAGCTTTCCAATGGATCCAGCGCCACCTCCAGATTCGGTCCAGAGCGACGGGAAAATGCAAAAGAATTTCACGGGCCACAATTTCAGGGTGCTGCGTCACCTTATCTTTGGGCCTATGGCCCATGTAACTTAGGGTTTTGGTGGGTGCCCCTGTTTTGGCCGCCCCACTCCCCCTGGCCGCCGCTATATATGTGGCCGGTGCCTCTCTTTTACGCTTAGATTTTTGTTGTGTTTTGGTTGACCCCTTGTGTGTCCCTCCTCGTGTTCGCGTGTGTCGACTAGACCACCCGTGACGAGAAACAGAACCTCACCCATGTTTGAGTTATTGGATTGAAATTGCTATCATCTTGTTCTTGCTTGTTCTCGGTTGCAGCAGGTTCAAGGATCGATCGGGTTTCGACTTGGTTGATCGGTTCAGCGAGGTGACGTTGCGATTGCTTGGTTGCTGATCTCGTGTTTGGTAGCCGATTCATCTACTTCGCTGTACACTAAACCGACGTATCGTTCCTCACCAGAAGATCGGGCCGACCTAGTGCGCATCACAAACTACCAGACTTTGTTCGTCTCAAAACTTTCCAACTATTCATTCATTGCATGCACCTAGGAGGGATTAGAAAGAGCATTGGTGATATTCTTCAGCTCAAAGGAAACAACAAAAGCAGCAGACAAGCAAAGGTGGGTGAGCCCTGACTTTTGATCGGGTTACCATCCACTCGGTCAAATCACCGACCATCTGCTCAGGGGATTACAGGGGGACTTGGTTTATACAGCTAACTACCATATTTCTCTGCCACACGATAGTGGTGGTTATAGCCAGCAAGCATATCTTCCTGACACGCGGTATGATTCCTCACGACCATTGACCGTACTCGCTGCCTCCTAGATTCTTGGTTCCTACAAAACTACCTTCGCCTCACGCATTAGACTGAGGCATTTCTGGTAACGGGCGAGGTAGTTCCCGCCCGCCTTTGCCTTGCACTAAGAGGGGGGTGAGGCTCCCTTTGGGCGTGCACCTCCTTTGGTCCGCCATTGCATCGCCCCAAGGGAGCGGGGCTACCTTTGGGCGTGCACCTCCTTTGGTCCGCCATTGCTTCGCCCCAAGGGAGCGAGGCTACCTTTGGGCGTGCACCTCCTTTGGTCCGCCATTGCTTCGCCCCAAGGGAGCGGGGCTACCTTTGGGCGTGCACCTCCTTTTGTCTGCCATTGCCTTGCCCCAAGGGAGCGAGACTATCCTTGGGCGTGCTGCTACTTTGGTCTTTCGACTTCGGAGTTGGTTCGCCCCTTCTTCTAATTCGTAGGGGATAGGTGCCCCCTACTACAACAAGTGGTAGGCTCAGAGCCATCGGGCGAAAATTTTATAGGTGAGAGCTAAGTAGAAGTAGAACACAAGGGTGATCCTAAGACGCAACATTGGAAGTCGAAGGCGTCACCGGTGGAGTCAAGTCGATGTCAGGCTCCATAGAACCGTCATCTCCAATGACTCCCTCTTCAACAAATATAGGCTCAAAGGACAAGTCGGATGTTGAGATATCCGGCCTTGCCCTTCCATAGCCTCAACAAAGGTAACCTCACAAGTCTCTACTACCCAACGCCTCACACTATCCAGACGCGTAATTAACCAAGTAAGCTGCATAAACAAGGAAAAGGCCTTCTGAAGATCGAGTTTCAAATTTATCCAAATTTCCAGACATCAAAATAAAGCAATTGCATCCAAACACCCTAAAATGTGAAACAGTAGGCTTGCGCCCATATAAAAACTTGTAGGATGTGTGATGCAACCTGGATCTTAGGAACTCCGTATTTTAAAACATAGGAAGCAGTAGCAATAGTCTTAACCAGGAAATACCTAGGAGTAGAATACTCACCAAGCATAGTCCTAATCATCTCTACCAAAGTGCGGTTCTTACTCTGCACAACGCTATTTTGTTGCCTGACGTGCGGAGAAGAGAACCGGTGCTCAACACCAGAATCAAAGCAGAAACTTTCAAATTGTGCATTCTTGAACTTTGTGCCGTTGTCTAAACAGATTGCATGAAGCGCTCTTGGGAACTCAACTGAAAGCCTGCGGACCAAGAATAAAAAATGGCCAAATGTTTCATCCTTCATCACCATGAATTAAACTCAGTTTGTTACATCAGATCCAATCTCCAAAGCGTCCAGCATGCATACGCACCAGTATTTACAGATATGAATCTCCTAATCAAATGGGATCAAGCTCTATCCTTAGAACTTCCCTACGCATCCAAGTCCTGCGTAGTCCAAGTAGTATCCTTCTCTACCCAGCCGGCTTGGGATGCCCCTGATTGCTGCTTTATTGACCTTCTCGGATGATATTCGGGGCCCATGGTGTCCACAGTAGCCCTTGAGTGCTTTGCAATCGAGTCAGATACCCTGCCAACTTGTTCATTGATTATTTGTCCCTGTTACCTGTTATCTTAACATTAGAAATTGAGAGCAACGCCCTGCTCGGTAATACCGAGACTTTGGCAGTCGGCCTGTGTATAATGTACGTCACTCTACTATTAATGGTGTATTCCATTGATTTGGCAGCTCGGTACCTATTCTATTCTTGTGAAAATAGTAATCAGCCAATCATGGGATATACCATTAGCCATGTAGTTGTGGTATAATGTATTTAGCATATTAGGGGGTATGCGGCATCAAACACCCGATTCTATATTACAAAATTCAACACATGGCCTAGCATGGGGCGTGTTTTTAACTGAGTGCTACCTGTCCAAACCGGAGGAGCGATCAGTTGGCGACCCAGTTAAGGGCGTACCATTCGATTAAAGTTTCTTCGAGACGTATTTTGCATTCGGATTATGGTATACAACTGTTGACCCTTCAAGGGCAGAACATGCAAAGTTGCTTACAACCCAACATGGGAATGCCATGAAAGATCTTTACTACGTGGCACTTCTGGTCATATGCCCTTATTGGGTGTACCGATGCCAAAATAGGCTCGATGTCAACAATGTATTATCACTGTTTGTGACGTGTTGTCAGAAAAATCCTGTTAAGGGGATCGCCCTTTGCTTAAATGAATTTGGGCTTAAGCCCAGTAAGGAATATGAAGGGTCTTCGCACCCTCTCAGCCAAGCCGAAGCATCATTCTCCGCTGTTAGGAACCGAGATCACACCCACCACTACTTTGTCCCTTTACATTCTTTGCGTATAAAGATCCGAGGCAGCGCGTAAAATCATACCCAGTCCCTAAGCCTCGCTTTCATTTCACCAAGTACTCATCCTCCACTTTCTTCTGCAATGGAGAACCAAGATGAAGAACTCAATGGCTAGGCCATCGCCGCCGCTGAGCAAGCTGCTGCCGCCATCGAAGACCTTTGGTGGCAATGGCGTGAAGCCAGCGCGGAACTCCGAGCCCAGGAGGCCATTCGTCTTCTGGTCCACGGGTTCTCGCAGCTGTATCTAGTGCGCATCCAGTTAAAGGATGCATTGGTAGCCGCCATCCTCGCAAAAGGGTGGTTTTTTGATAGCTTCTTTACTTTTCCATGTTTTGGTCTTTTGCAAGCCAGCAACGAGCCTTAGCTCCTTGTGCTGTGCTACAAAGTCATTTGTAAACTAACATAAGAGCTGTGTAATGTCCTAATGAAAGAACTTCTGGTATTCCATGTTTGCCACTCAGACAGTCGTGAGCCTCAAAACAAAGGTGTCACAGAGGTACGTCCTTATGACATCTTTCACCATTTTATTATAATTGTGTTTTAGTATTTTCCCTCAACCGTAGCAAACCCGACACCGGGATCCCCATGGCTAATCTAAGTGTGGTCCACTCTAACGAGGAGACCCACCAGGAGGCACCAGCCTCCACAGCAGCTGCTTCTTCATGACCAAGTTCACGGACTGAACCGCCCTCTACTCCGCCACCGAGTGGCACTCCACCAGCATATCAGGTGAGGGCTCTATCCCAGTCCTGGCTCCGAAGAGCTCAAAGACAAAAATCGAGGAAATCCCTTGCCCTGCGGCGCCCGCCTACAATCCTCCCTTCCGTGTCAAATGGAGGAAAGAGATGGAGGGTTACGAGGTCAGTGATGCCGAAGAAGCGAAGCAGTGGGAGATATTGTGAAACATGATGGAGTACAGCTCCAATGTAATTGAGGTATGCCATATTTGAATTTTAACTCTTTTATGATCCAAGTGTTTCTGAATACTTCCTGTGTCTCTTTCCAGAACCTGGGTAGGAACTCAGCGCAAAAATCCTAGTGTCTCCAGAAATCCGTTGAACAACTTAAGTCGAGAGATGAGTTTGACAACGCGCTTTACTCTTCTATACAAAGTACCGCGAGGAAATCGTGGAACTCCATAGGGAGGTTACCGAGCTGCGGTACGGCCATCTAGAGGACGTCAACACCATCTGCAGTAAGTACTCAACCAATCAACACTGATCTCATTACTGGCTTCACAAATACATGTAACTTGTATCTCTCCAGGTCATGACAAAGCCTTGGCTACCCTTTAGGAGAAGCAAAGGACCCTAAAACCGGTTGCGCGCCGGGGAACGTTGCCAACTTGTGCTCAATCACCTCCCTGGGGACCCCAGCCATGTCGGACGGTTGCCAAGCAAACACGTCTGCGTTAGACTGGAGGAAGGAGACGAGCGCGCCTTCCTATTTGGCGCCGAGAGAGGCGCCCACCCGAACAGTCTTCGCCAGGTCTGACTCGCTCAGGGAGATCGCCTTAACCTCCGCGGACGAACCGGGGGAGGCTCGGATCTTCGCCGGAGGAGCTCCCAGAGTCGAAGCCTCAGCCTTCTGGGCGCCGATTGCCCCCGCCAAAGCGAGAGCGTCCTTGTCGCAGCGGAGCGCCTCCAGGCGGTCCACTTTCACGATGATGGGGCCAGCTAGCCCCGGAATCTTGACCTCCATGTACGCATAGTGGCAGGACGCCATGAAGTTGGCCAGCGCCGGCCGACCCAGTATGGCGTTGTACGGGAGGTCGAAGTCGTCTACCTCGAACTCGAGCATCTCCGTGCGGAAGTTGTTGGAGCTTCCAAAGGTCACCGGGAGGCTGACGCGCCCCAGAGGGACGGACTCAGCCCCCGGCGCGATGCCGAAGAACGGGAGCGCGGTCGAAGCTCCTGCTGCTGGATCTGGAGTGTCTTGGCGACCCGGGCGGACAAAAGGTTGAGAGAGCTTCCTCCGTCTACCAGCACCCGCCCCAACTTGACATTCCGGACCGTGCGCGCAACCACGATCGGGAGATGTCCCGGGCCGGCGGTACTGGCTGGGTGATCAGCCTGACTGAATGTGATCGGCTGCTCCGACCACACGCTGGGGCCTGGTCGCCCGCCTGACGTGTGGGGCCCTCGCCTGGCGCGCTGAGGAGCTCGCCCACACGCAAGGGCCTGATCGCCCGCCTGACGTGTGGGGCCCTCGCCTTCTTTTGGACTCTTCGTACCCCGGTATTAATTGTACCGACAGTCTTCATAGCCCTGAACTTGTGGAGACTTAAATTTTAGCTTAGTCGGGAGGACTGTCTCTGACCCATGCACCAGGAGGAAGGATGTCTGCCCTGTTGCTCGACTCGAGGTCGTTCTAAGCCCCCATAGGATCAATGGCAACTTCTTAATCCAACGTGTAGCATATGGTTTGAGACGATCAAAAATCCTTCCCTTTAGTCCTTGCACAACCATGCCATTGGCGCGTTCCACTTGTCTGTTTCTTTGGGGGTGCGCCACTAAAGCGTAGCAGATCTTGATGCCAAACTCTTCGCCCCAATCTTAAATTGCACGCCATTGTCGGTAATGATTCGATTAGGCATGCCAAAGTGAACAATAATGTTTCAAAAGAACTCACGAGCCTTGGCTGCTGTAATTCCGACGACTGGCTTGGCTTCGATCCACTTTGTAAACTTGTCGATGGCGATGAAGAGATGAGTAAAATCACCTTGCGCCCGCTTGAGGGGACCCACTATGTGGAGGATCCAAACCACAAAGGGACAGGTGATCGGTTTGGTTTGCAAATCCTAAGACGGCATGTTAATGTGCTGTGCAAAGAATTGGCAAGCTTCACATCTACGCACAACTTCATGCGCATCTGTTACAGCCATAGGCCTGAAGAACCCTTGGCGATATGCTTTACCAACCAAGGAACTTGCTGTTGCATGATGCTCACAATCTTCCGAATGTATGTCATTTAGTATATCTCTTCCTTCTTACTCGGATATGCACTTAGTATTCCAGAACTGCAATTGCGAAAGAGCTCGTCCTCTATTAACTTATAATTTTGCTTCGATGTGTTATGCACTAGGCCAGGCTTCGATCTTCTGATAGTTCGTCCTTGAGGATGCAGTCCAAATATTGTTGAGTCCATCCAAGATTCATGGATAGTACTTCCGCTTCTGCTTGATCTCCCTGCTTGCCCGATGGAGCTGGTTGTTGATACAAGGATTGCGTAGCTCCTCAACAAACACTCCAGTCGGTACTTGTGCCCGACTGGATCCCATCTGCACGAGCTCATCTGCTACTTCATTGTTTTGGCGGAGCATGTGTTAACTCCAAACCGTCAAATTGTCCTCCAACATCCTAACTTTCTAGCAATATGCAGCCATGCGGTTACTGAAACATGATCACTCTTTTTACACTTGATTAACCACAAGCTGAGAGTCCCATGCGGAGCGATATGGCAATGCGGAGCCCATGGATGAGTACCTCGTACTAGGCTGCATTATTGCTGACTGGAAACAGTATTTGATGAACATATCTTAGCTTCTTGCTCGTTGAAGATATGAGCAGAATCCTAGCCCCCGCACCGCTGAGCATGAATGAACATCAAAATACATTATCCAATACTCGAGATTCTCATTGGCTGCTGGTATTTAAGACTCCATCCATTCAACAATGAAATAAGCAAGTTCTTGAGATTTAATGGGTAGTCGAGGCTTGAACTTTATTTCAAAGACTCAAAGCTCAACAAACCACTTCGTGATTCTCCTGGTGGCCTTCCTATTGTGGTGTATGTCCCCAATTGGAAAAGATGTAACCACTGAAATCGCGTGATCTTGAAAGTAATGCTTAATCTTTCGTGATGTGATGAGCACAACATAAAAAAGCTTCTGCACATGTGGATATCGCATCTTGCACTCACACAATACTTTGCTGAGGAAGTAGACCGGGCGTTGCACCTTTTGCGAGAAATTTTTGTCTTCCCGCTTCACAACCAACATGCTGCTGACCACATGAGTGGTCGCTAATGTAAAGGAGGAGTACTTGAGGCATGTGCGGGACCAACACCGGAGGTGTAGTAAGAAACCTCTTCAAATCTTCAAAGGCTTCTCTTTGCTTCCGATGTCCACCGTAAATTTTCTTGCTTTCGAATGAACTTAAAAAAGGGCATGTCGTGTTACTCCGAGTCGGGGAAATGAACCGGCTGAGTGGCACAATGCATTCTATGAGTTTCTACATGTCTTTTTGATTAGTCGAGAGCTTCATTTTCATGATTGCGCTAATTTTCTTAGGGTTAGCCTCAATGTCGTAGTGCGATATGATGAAGCCAAGTAATTTCCCTGATGGGTCTCGGAAAACGCACTTCTCGGGGTTGAGCTTCATCCGATACACTCTTTAAGTTCTTGAACGTCTCGGCTAGATCCATGATGAGGTCACCCTTGACGTGAGTCTTCATGACCACATCATCGACATATGCCTCCACGTTGCGTCCGAGCTGAGCGTAAACAGCACTAGCGTTTTTCACCCCAAATGGCATTGTGATAAAGAAAAACCGTCCCGAAAGGTGTGATGAATTATGTTTTGATGCAATCCTCATTCTTCAGGCTGATTTGATGATAACCCAAGCAGGCATCTAAAAAACTTAGAAGCTCACATTCTGTAGTGGAATCCACTACTTGGTCGATGCGGGGAGCCTAAAAGAATCCTTTGGACAAGCCTTATTGAGGTTGGTATAATCAACACACATGCGCCATATCTTGTTCTTCTTCGGCAGGTCTGGTTATAGCAACCAAAAGATTTTTCATTGTACCAATGTACCGGTGTTTCTCGAACTCACCATCCTTTTCAAATATAAACAATTTTAACAACTATGTATACCCCTAGCATGAGAGCCATGTATTATGTGGAGGATTTTTTAATTACAATCATGTTGTCAAGTGTTCAAACAAAAAAGAATCAATTAAAATCTTACTTTAATAAAACACATTAATCCAAATCACTAAAACCACTTTCAGAAAATTAAAAGCAGATTCTTCATAATTTTTTCTCAATTGGAGAAGAGGGATGGTGGCTTTCTGGTGCACCAATATTTTTGGGAATTTTTCTCCATATGAATCAATGAGTCGTGAAGCACTATAACAAAAATCTTCTCAAAACTCATTGCACAAAAATCAGAAAAAAAAAACAAACAAACACTACAGCCTGTCAAAGAACCACTAGTGATATTTATATTATCACTTGTCATCACTAAATTTAAGTTTATTACACTTTATTTAATTTAATGTTTTTATATAGCTTATTCAGTTGAGAGAAAAAAAAGTAAGAATTAATTAATCCTACTATCCATGACCTTTTGTCTATGGAATGACCAGATTAGAAAATGTGGAGGAAACTTTTGTTCAAACATTTGGCATTACTTATTTTTTGCTAATACGACGTTTCTCTATACGTCGTTTTTTTGATCTAGTATTTGCCATTTAGGATGCAACGGTACTTAATTTAGGGGTGCTCAGTTTCGGCATGACATCACGCTCTAATAACATTTTTTACTTGTTAGATCCTTAGTTAAATGAGAAAAAATGTTATAGTAAAATTTAGAAACTACACCTTCTTGGCTCAAACAGCAAAGGAAATACAATTCTCAAAACCAGTAGGTACTGTAGCAAATTTTACCAAACCTTGTTCCTGTGGACTTCGGGGCCTGGCAGCTTGGGCCCACTAGGAAAGACACTCATAATAATAGACGGGTATAGTACCAGCGAAAGTACACCTGTTTGGTAAGATTGATTCTCAGACATTTACCCTCTGATCACAAAAATATAAGAGCCACGTCTTCTGCAGAATAGAATTTTTACTATAAATTATTATCACAATATTTGTGAAACCCATTAAAATTCTAATATCACAAGTTTGGGACGATGAGACGAAAAGTAGTTTTGTATTTAAAAAGATATACATAGCTAAAATTTCAAAATATTACGCTTGACAAGGGGACATGCACTTGCAGCATGAGGGATAGTATTTGTCGGCCCTCGTTTTTATACTTACCAGAGAGCCGCCGTTCACATGCACTAGACCCTGCATCAGTACTCTAGTGTGTGCAATACATAGCCGAGTATCATACAGACATACGTTTCATTATTCGGAGTATTACATACCTGGTTGCATGACGCAGGCTTAATATTAAATAAGCCAAGCGACCATACAACTATGGTAGGAAAAATTATCAGAGTCCGCAGAATCTATATAAGATCATCCGAAAAATTCTCCAATGGCTATGTAGTCCTGCAGGCGACTGGAGCGAACCCTAAACCACATCACGACCATCGCAGCCCAGATCATCTTCATGGCACTCGAACTATCCCTTTGTGTACTTTCATCTAAAAGAGTGGAAGTGTGCGAGGTCAGCGTCATCCAAACACTGGCTAATTAACATAACCCTTAATGCACTTAGTGATATGAGGTTTTGAGTGGGGAAGAGGTTCCTTTATTTGCGTAAAGCCAATTTTTAAGATGAGTTGAAATTACCCTATCTAGCAATAAGTATTAAGGTTCCTTTTTGCACAGCAAGGAGTTTAGTACCATAACAAACTCAACCAAGCCACAACCGAAGCACCAACCGACCGGCCTCGACGACCAACCTTAAGACGACCAACCCAACTCAACAAACAAACTTGGCTTTGACTTTAACCAAACCAAACTTCATATTTCCCCAATACATAATCCGCCATCCTTCCGGGATTGGCAATCCAGTTATGGACCACACATGCCATGGCATGCCCGCCTCGGCCTAGGAGGGTTGCTAGCCCACTCTAGCCTCGCGTCACCCTGGGGAAGTGTGGCCTTTATCACCCTCGGTGATGACCAATGCCGGTCCCTATCGAGAGTGGTGACAGAGGGCCTCCGCAGAGCGCTAGCAACTGGCGATCCGAAACCCGTACTCCGCGCGATGGCCACGCGTTTTGTTGGAACCATCCCTCATATGCCAGCGATCTCCACGCTACGCGTGTTCTTCCACGCTCCTCTTGGGTAAACCCTGGCTAAACCCAGCACAAGGCATCTCGTGCCTTAATCATCCCTCAGGATGTCATCCACGGGGCAACTCACCAACCAAATCATCGACCTTACCATACATGAACTATCCCGACCAACCGACCCAACCGGACTGACACACCACATAGCTATAACCAGACACAACACGTCCAGCCCATCATGCATCTATTTGCCATAACTGCACATGTCATAACCTTTTTAAATGAATTAATGAATGAATGACCGGTGAATATTGGTCCAACGTTCCGTGGCTAATCGCTAGAAGATTTGTTTAAGTCTAAGCAGGTTTTTACCCATTAGGCAGGGTTAAAGTTGTTACTAGACTGTTATTAGTCTAACAAGGACATGACAATCAAGGCAGTCACATGGGCTAAATAATATTAGGATAGGCATGTATATTTATAACATGATTTAACAAATAGGTAGGTATTAAGCATGCACTTTGATAATAAACAATATAGTTTAGGAAAACTGGGTAATGAACATGATTATATCGATGTTAGTCCGTACTAGGGAAAGTCACAATCTTTCCCTAATACGGGTAAACATCTATTAGAGTAAGTGTTAACTCGTCTGGACCAATAGTATCCCAACCGTGGATCTTAATTCGCCTCGAGATCCTCCTTAATCCCTTGGGGTCTACCGACAAGAACCAAATGACACAGATAAACACCACGTTGTGGGGAAAACATGATGCATGATATGCAATCGCTTCTACGAACTTACTAGCGAGTCTACGTAGGCTACCCTAGCATCTGTACGGTACTCCTACTAAGAAAATTTCATGAGTTTCTATAAAGAGATAGACTTTATAAAAGGCTCACGGGTGCGGTATAACGTCATCGAGGTCGTGCGACTAAGGATACTAATGCATGAGATGCACCGAACTAAAATGTGTCGTATTTCTGATGAAGTTCCCTTATCGAGATTTAATCTTACGTTTGAAAAATAGGTGTACACGTTGTATTTTGGATTCAAGTGAGAGCTATGATAATCCCATGTACCTGGTTTATTCTCGTTCATTAGTTAGGATACCCAACTTAGTTCTAGTTTTTGTTAACAATCAAATCATCTTGATTTACTTACTATATAGAGAATATTGCGTAGGTTCACTAATTACTTACCCAGAGGAAACCTTTGAGTGGTGCTTCGATTAATTATAGTGTCTCCAATTTTCTTTGGTATTAATTCTTAAATTTTCTAGGAATTTAGGAGGTGTCTAAAGGTTCCTAATCCATTATGAAAACCTATTGTAAAATACGAAAAAGTTGTCATTCGGCTTGATACGATTTTATTATTCCAAGTTTTTCAACTACACTATTAATTTTGATATTTCCCCTAGGTAGAAACCCCCTGTAGTATTGGTGTACTTAGGGTTATTCGGACGACATACGATGACGTATTTTTGGGAATTTTTCTCCATATGAACCAATGAATCGTGAAGCACTATAACAAAAATCTTCTCAAAACTCATTGCACAAAAATCAGAAAAAAGCAAACACTACAACCTGTCAAAGAACCGCTAGTGATATTTATATTATCACTAGGGTTGTCATCACTAAATTTAAGTTTATTACACTTTATTTAATTTAATTTAATTTTTTTATATAGCTTATTCAGTTGAGAGAAAGAAAGTAAGAATTAATTAATCCTACTATCCATGACCTTTTGTCTATGGAATGACCAGATTAGAAAATGTGGAGGAAACTTTTGTTCAAACATTTGGCATTACTTATTTTTTGCTAATACGACGTTTCTCTATACGTCGTTTTTTTGATCTAGTATTTGCCATTTAGGATGCAACGGTACTTAATTTAGGGGTGCTCAGTTTCGGCATGACATCACGCTCTAATAACATTTTTTACTTGTTACATCCTTAGTTAAATGAGAAAAAATGTTATAGTAAAATTCAGAAACTACACCTTCTTGACTCAAACAGCAAAGGAAATACAATCTTCAAAACCAGTAGGTACTGTAGCAAATTTTACCAAACCTTGTTCCTTTGGACTTCTGGGCCCGGCACCTTGGGCCCACTAGGAAAGACACTCATAATAATAGACGGGTATACCAGCGAAAGTACACCTGTTTGGTAAAATTGATTCTCAGACATTTACCCTCTGATCACAAAAATATAAGAGCCACGTCTTCTGCAGAATAGAATTTTTACTATAAATTATTATCACAATATTTGTGAAACCCATTAAAATTCTAATATCACAAGTTTGGGACGATGAGACGAAGAGTAGTTTTGTAATTAAAAATATATACATAGCTAAAATTTCAAAATATTATGCTTGACAAGGGGACATGCACTTGCAGCATGAGGGATAGTATTTATCGGCCCTCATTTTTATATTTACCAGAAAGCCGCTGTTCACATGCACTAGACCCTGGATCAGTACTCTAGTGCGTGCAATACATAGCCGAGTATCATACAGACAAACGTTTCATTATTCGGAGTATTACATACCTGGTTGCATGACGCAGTCTTAATATTAAATAAGCCAAGCGACCATACAACTATGGCAGGAAAAATCATCGGAGTCAGCAGAATCTATATAGGATCATCCGAAAAATCTTCCAATGGCTATGCAGTCCTGCAGGCGACTGGAGCGAACCCTAAACCACATCACGACCATCGTAGCCCAGATCATCTCCATGGCACTCGAACAATCCCTCTGTGTACTTTCATCTAAAAGAGTGGAAGTGTGCGAGGTCAGCGTCATCCAAACGCTGGCTAGTTAACACAACCCTTAATGCACTTAGTGATATGAGGTTTTGAGTGGGGAAGAGGTTCCTTTATTTGCGTAAAGCCAATTTTTAAGATGAGTTTAAATTACCCTATCTAGCAATAAGTAATAAGGTTCCTTTTTACACAACAAGGAGTTTAGTACCATAACAAACTCAACCAAAGCACAACCCAATCACCAACCGACCGGCCTCGACGACCAACCTTAAGATGACCAATCCAACTCAACAAACGTACTTGGCATTGACTTTAACCAAACCAAACTTCATGTTGCCCCAATCCATAATCCACCATACTTCCGGGATTGGCAATCCCGTTATGGACCACAATTGCCATGGCATGCCCGCCTTGGCCTAGGAGGGTTGCCAGCCCACTCTAGCCTCACGTCACCCTGGGGAAGTGTCGCCTTCATCCTCGGTGATGACCAATGCTGGTCCCTATCGGGAGTGGTCCCAGAGGGCCTCCGCAGAGTGCTCGCAACTGGCGATCTGAAACCCGTACTCCACATGATGGCCACACGTTGTGTTGGAACCATCTCTCAGATGGCAGCGATCTCCCTGCTACACATGTTCTTTCGCGCTCCTCTTGGGTAAGCCCTGGCTAAACCCAGCACAAGGCATCTCGTGCCTTAATCATCCCTCAGGATGTCATCCACGGGGCAACTCACCAACCAAATCATCTCTACTTCCACGGTCATTGACCGTACCATACATGAACTATCCCGACCAACCGACCCAACCGGACCGACACACCACATAGCTATAACCAGACACAACACATCCAGCCCATCATGCATCTATTAGCCCTAACTGTCACATGTCATAACCTTTTTCAATGAATTAATGAATGAATGACCAGTGAATATCGGTCCAACGTTCCGTGGCTAATCGCTAGAAGATTTGTTTAAGCCTAAGCAAGTCTAAGCAGGTTTTTACCCATTAGGCAGGGTTAAAGTTGTTACCAGACTATTCTTAGGCTAATAAGGACATGACAATCAAGGAAGTCATATGGGATAGATAATGTAAGGATAGGCATGTATATTTATAACATGATTTAACAAGTAGGCAGGTATTAAGCATGCACTTTGATAATAAACAATATAGTTTAGGAAAACTGGGTAATGAACATGATTATATTGATGTTAGTACGTACTAGGGAAAGTCACAATCGTTCCCTAATACGGGTAAACATCTATAAGAGTAAGTGTTAACTCGTTTGGACAAATAGTATCCCAACCGTGGATATTGATTCACCTCGAGATCCTCCTTAATCCCTTGGGGTCTACCGACAAGAACCAAATGACACAGATAAACACCACGCTGTGGTGAAAACATGATGCATGATATGCAATCGCTTCTACGAACTTAGTAGCGAGTCTATGTAGGCTACCCTAGCATCTCTACGGTACTCCTACTAAGAGAATTCCATGAGTTTCTATAAAGAGATAGACTTTATAAAAAGGCTCACGGGTGCGGTATAACGTCATCGAGGTCGTGCGACTAAGGACACTAATGCATGAAATGCTCCGAACTAAAATGTGTCATATTTCAGATTAAGTTCCCTTATCGAGATTTAATCTTACGTTTGAAAAATAGGCGTACGCATTGTATTTTGGATTCAAGTGAGAGCTATGATAATCGCATGTATCTGGGTTATTCTCATTCATTGGTTAGGATACCCAACTTAGTTCTAGTTTTTGTTAACAATCAAATTATCTTGATTTACTTACTATATAGAAAATATTGCGTAGGTTCACTAATTACTTACCCAGAGGAAACCTTTGAGTGGTGCTTAGATTAATTATAGTGTCTCCAATTTTCTTTGGTACTAATTATTAAATTTTCTAGGAATTTAGGAGGTGTCTAAAGGTTCCTAATACATTATGAAACCCTATTGTAAAATACGAAAAAGTTTTCATTTGGCTTGATATGATTTTATTATTCCAAGTTTTCAACTACACTATTAATTGTGATATTTCCCCTAGGTAGAAACCCCCCGTAGTATTGCTGTACTTAGGGTTATTCGGACGACATACGATGATGATGCTTCGAAATATGACATACATACGAATGACCTAATCTATTTATGAGTGGTGCTTACATTAATTACGAGGTTGTTTTCATATTTTTATAAAATCAGGAATGGCCTAATATATTTATCCAAATTTTTCTAGAATTTTTGGGAGCCATTAGCTATTTTAGATAAATCAATATCTATTTCTAGATTTAATTAAATGATAAAATCGGGGGAAAATGGGTTAAATCCTTCCGGGCCAACCCAGCGAACGAGCCGGCCCAGCCTCGAACGCGGCCCACGGCCCAAACGTGCGCTTTGCGCACCCGTGCCGCACGGTATACGCCGAAGGCTTATTTTGCGGGAGCGCAACTGCTACGGTGCTTGCGTCGCGCCAAGAGGTGCTTCCACTTAACCAGATAGGTGGGCTAGGGGCCACTAGCAGTGGCTCAAATGTCGCTGGCTCACGCTCGCGCGCCCTCACGTTATAGACTCAGCGGCCACGTATCTGCATGAATCTTGGCACTCATTGCTCGGTCCCTAGCCTTCGTCTACCTCCAGCTGGGCGACGTGGCCGACGGCAGCTGCTCGAGCCGTGGCGGCGATTCCACCCCGCTCCGGACATGAGCATGCACGCTTTAGCATCTACTGCTTCCTAGGGACCTAGCGACGCCTTCACCGAGGCCGGAGATGGCCAGACGCGACGGCGCAAATGGATGGTGGCGTGACCGAGTGTTCGCCGAAGTCGCCGAGCTACGAAATGGATCTACAAGCTATGAAAATTACGTGGGAGCAAGATGGGGCCACGGGCATGCTCACCGAGCTCAGTGATGAGCGCATGATGAAGTGGAGATGGCTAGCGGCGAGGATCTCGGCGGCGACCGAAACAGGGGCGTCATCGCCAAGGCTCCTCCAAGCGGATCCACTGAAATTGAGTGATGCGAAAGGCTAGGAGTGGGAAGAGGATGCTAAAGGTGAGAGAGATTTGGTCTTCAGCTCACGGAGTCGTTGAGAATCCCACGGCGCCAGCGCAGGGACATTTTAGGGAAAGGAGGAAAGGATGCCGGCAGGGAAAGCTCTTGGTTTTATACGCACTGGGTGAGCTCTCTGGCTCGAAGGCGCACTCAGCAGCGCGGGGGAGCGAGCGGCACGGCGATGAGACGTGAGCGGCGCGGCAGGGCAGAAGCGGCGCGGCATGGCGCGGCGCGATGCGACGGCGTGGTGTGGCTTGGTGATGATGGCGTGAGCGGCGCGGTCAGGCAGACGCGGCACGCGGCGCGGCAGAGCAGAGCAGCTGGGCAGTGCGGCGGGGCAGGGCCACCGGGCAGGGGGAAGAGAGAGAGAGAAGATGGCCCACATGGCTGTACAAAATCCAAACGAAATTTGAATTTCAACCCAAATTTGAATTTGATTAAAAATTTTGATTTGTCTAGAATTGGGGTGTTACAGTATTTTATAGTCTTGTTGTAAGATAAAAAGTACTATTTAGAAATTGGTCGTTTCGTTAGCCGCGGTTTAAAGTTGTTGGTCGTTTTTCTAGATGTTGGGCAATGGTTTTATGATCCAAACGGTATGGTAATCCTTGGCACCATTGGAATAATTTTTTTAGTAATACAGGTATCCATCGATTCGGTCTCACTGGTATAATATATCCTAAAACTGTTATCGGATTTTTATTGTCCTTATGGGGATTTAAACCCAGGTGTTGGGCTTCCCAAATAAGCACATTACCATGTATCTACTGACAGTCCTCACTATTGCAATGAAAGTTGGCACCACACAATGGTAAACCTTGCCACCAATGCAATGAGTCGTGGCTTGCTAGCTTTCGAGTATATGCACATGAGACGATAGAAAGATTAGGAGGAGGGAGCTCCAAATTTCAGCTTTCAAGCCACCATCGAAGCGTCTAGAAAAGAGAGTGGTGTATCCTTAACGAACGCGAGACATTTGCCAATACAACTGCCATGCCATGCCATGCCAATACAATAGCGTGGGGTAATAAAAAGAAGCCTGGGCGAGCCAAAATCGTATCCAACCGCAGCCGCGACTCTATCACTCTACCTATGGCGGCGTTGTTAACTTGTGTTCTTGCTGTGGAAATGCGTCTGGAGCCTGGACCTGGTCCCCCTGCTGGACCATAGAAGGAGGGCGTCAGCGGGAGGAGCAGGAACAGCAGCAGAGCAGCATGGGGCCGCCACTTTGACCTTGGGCCTTGGGCCATAAAACTCTCTGGACCATGCACATTAATTTCGTGTGCAGGCGATCTTTTGTAAAGTGTAAATAGTTTGGGCGTATATGCATGGCTTGGTTGCGCTACCTTTTTCCCCTGTTTCTTTCATCCTGCACAGTACAAATGATTTGTGTGATCTTAACCAATGCTGCCTTCCTCTTTCACCGTGCCAGCGTGGGAAGCGGATGAGTGGCCGTATTCGACCAAAAAATCCCGCATGCTCCCGTCCTTATTAGTTTTTTTAGGGCATGTAGGCTGAAACATCCATCGGTTGAAGAGGACAAGTCTAAACAACTTGTATGCTATAAAAACAACCACCATAAATTACACTCCTATAACATTTTGCGGTTAACTATTTGACATCGCTAGCTGCCTGCAACACAGGCCATCCCTTGTATGTTCAACAAGCCGTAGTAAAGGCTTGGCAAAAATCTGGTCATCGTGTTCCTTACAGAGATTTCTGGACAAATATATGGTATGGCAAAGATCATAGGATTTTTCAGCCTATAATTCTGATTTAAACGATAGAAACGTTTTGATGTTTTATAGCTATTTTTTAAAGATCCTATTCTTATACTAGAAACTTTTTTAAAGCCTTCAAACTCCTCATCGTCGAATGGGTTGGATGAAATGGGTGGAATGGGTTGGGTTTTAGCGGTGGAGGAGTCAAAAATTTTTAAAGAGAATGGCTAAAAAAGAAATCCCTATGGCTCAAGCACTAATAATATTGAGTTCAATTTAGGGTCTTCATGTTGTCTTGGCTGAGATGATGACTCCTTCCATGGTTTTGATTTTTGCAAGGATGCAAAAAATATCTTCACTATAGAATCCGCTAGCAAATCAATCTGCTATTTTTCTCAAATGTACAAATCACAAAACAACAAGATTATCAAAAATTCAGACAACTTCAGATGTTTCAGCTTGACCTGTCACCATCTATTTAGCTTGACCTATCAATTTACACAATGTTGCTTTCAGATATGTAGAGTTATAACAAAAAAATTCAGACAATTTTGATTTTTTATAGTGTGAACGAAAAGTTTTAAAAAACTGAGGAGGTGTTTTATAATAAACCTAGCCATGGGTAGACCGAGCTGGGCTGACCTAAGTAGTACACCAGGCTGGCTTGGGCTTCAATCTAGAGCCCGCTAGGCAGACCAGGGCCGGGATCGAAGAAAACACGAATATCACTGGGTCAGGCTAAGCTTAGGGCTGGGCTAGGCTTCAGGCTAGCCACAATCCCGAGATTGAGAAAAGACGTCAGACCGGGGTCGGGCTCATGTCTAGTCCCATGGAACCGGGATTTTCCATACCCAGCCCGAAACCAGTCCCGGCCTTTGGACAAGTCTACTTTATAGAAAAGCACAAAATTCTATATGTGGGCCCATCTATTTTGTTTGACCTACGAATCTACACAAAGTCGCGTTCAGATGTATAGGGTCATGGCAAAAAAATCAAACAATTGCAATGCTTTTTTTGTGGTGTGAACGCGAGGTTTAAAAAAAACTATGCTGTTTTTCTTCATTAAGTATAACCTTCGTATAGAATTGAGTTGAGAAATGGGTTCAAATGGGTTGACAAATGGGGTAGAACTCATATGAGAGCTGTGTGTTGGATTGGTTTGATTTCAGATAAAAATGGGTTGGATTCGTTTGAGTTCACATAAAAATGCGGTGGGTGGGGTGGGTGGAAAAAATAGTTTTATTAAAATGATTTGGAGTGGATATGGGTTGGTTTTGAACTCATTAGCCGCCCTGCTGATCGACGATCCAAGTGTTTTATATTAAGGTATGAAATTTAGCTCCAAATAAAGTCGTGCAGGTTCTTGACCGCTTCTGTTCCTTCCCTTGTTTACTGTAAATCACTAGACCAACCCAATTTCTCTGGCCCAACCATACTAGATGTGCGCTGAAAACTGCTTCGTGCTGCACATTACTAGCCCTTGACACGTTAACTTGACCTAGGCCAGATGGAAATTTGTCCGCGACAGAAAATCCACCCCTTTCGCGGACATGGCATAAAGCCGTGAAAATGGTGGGGTGGCGTCCAAGTCAAGCTTAATTATGTTGTTTGTGAGGACAAATGAACCCCTTTCTCATCTGTATTGCGTTTGAAGACGGCATCACGTCGTAGATGGTTGACATGGTGTTTTACCTAGGTTCGGGCCCTCACCCGTGAGGTAATAGCCCTACGTACTCCTGTCGTTGTTGATTATGACGAATATATTGTGTATAAGAGCACGCTTTAAGGCACCAGGAGGATATCGCCGAGTCTTGAGGTGCTATCAGATGTTCTGATCAGGATTATCTATACACGTCGAACAGGGGGTAGCATAGATAGCTACACCAGCGAGTCAGTTAAAAACTAACCCTATTATCGGAGCCAATCCTGATCCGCGTGAAGGTACCTCCGCGTCTTGCGTAGCAAGCGAGGTCTCTTCCTCATTTGGCGAACGCCGTAAGTAGATAGCCCTAGGACACGTAACACCCCTAGACTTGACCCGAGCCAGGCTCAGGGCTCGTGGGCCTCCAATTATGTAAGCCGAACCAACGCGCGTACCCACTAGTAGAAATTCACCTATCCATGACATTTTGCTCGTGACGTTTACAAAATTTGTCATTAAAAATGTAATATCTATGACAAAATCTTGAGAAGCGTCACAAATATTAGTTGTCGAGCTGTGGCTCAAAGAAAGCTGTGACGAAATCCAAATAAGTGTCACAGAACAAAAGAAAAATTGTCATACAGCTTCATGCCTGCCAATAAATCTTGAAAGAGGAACGGTGACGAGATCAGCTTTCATCATAAATATTGGGGTTTGTCCTACGTGGCTCGGTAGTAGATCTTTTATTTATTTGAGAGAAAAATCGATCTGGTTTGTTGAGTCTTGCGGCCACGCCTGCGCGCCAAGGAAGTTTCAGTCGGCGGCGGCGGCGATTGCAGGGGCTCGGAGGCGCACGAAAGTTGGGGCAGCGGCGCACGCACGCGGAAGTGGTGACTGGAGGGGCTTGGAGGTGCACGCACGCGGGGCGACGGTGCATGCACGCAGAGGCGGCGACTGCATGGTCTTGGATGTACTGGTTTGAGGGGAAGTCGGCGGCGGTGGCGGTGGCGGTGGCAGCGACAGCGGCGTGGAGTTACCGACACGTGGCAGCGGCGACGACTCCTTTAACCTCATGTGCGTCCGGATTATTTCTCCATTAGTTTCTTGATGTATCCTGCCACGTTAGCCCGGAATGGGATGCTACAGTTGCTACCCCTCTAATCTAGTTGACTACACGCATGCCAGTGCCAGCTAAGAATTACTTGATAACTAATGGAAACGGGTTTGATTCGTATCCACCACTGTACCAACTTAATTATACATTTTACTGCAAATTAAAGCTATTTAGGGGATCGATCGATCTATGCTAGCTGTGTTTTGTTTATTTTGAATTCAGAGCTATTAAAGCATATGATGCTACGCATGGGGCTAGGATGAATGTGTACAAGAACGAACAGAATTGGTTGTACATGCGACTTCTAATAATCTGCTTCTGCACTTGGAGCTTTGGACTTTGGAGTATTCGATGGAGTAATAGTAATAGGTTTTCCCCTTTTGTTTAGCTAGCTCTTGGCCTAACCAGCATTTAAATTCACAGAAAGAATAGATGCTTGAAATTAGCCTAATTAGTCTATGCACTGAAGTTAACTGAATTAACTGAAATTAGCCTGCATTGAATTAGCCTAATTTGTCTATGCATCAAATTAACTGAAATTCGCACTCCCCTCCCAAATTAGCTTATGCACTGAAATAACTTGAATTATCCTAAACTCATAGCTAACTAGACTCAATATTCAACTCATTCAGACTATCGATATTATCAACAAGACAATATTCAGACTATGAATTAGCCAATGGATGCTGACTACTATATTATCAACCAGACAATACCACAACCAATGTACTTTTGTCCTATATTTGAGTCAAAATATCTTATCAAAGAAGATGTATGATATATTTTCTGCATGTTTAGTATGGTTCATCATTATTTATTAACGGCCAAGCAGTTCTTTACTTCTTTTAATAGTATATAAACATAGTTCTTGCTATATAATTTGGGTGAGCAATAAAATTATTGAACTAGTCACACACCACTATATGTTTCTCTCTCTTAATGAGTTCGCACAAGTGTAAAAACTGACATGACAAATATACTACTGCCATACTCGAGCAACAAAATAACCTCTTACAATATTCTTACTTAGATTTCGTCAATTTTCTTTATTAGCTTACATTCCCTAAATTTTTTAACATTAGCAGGCAAGCGGCGACGGCGGGACCTCATCCTTGTGTGATACCCTCAAATTCAGTGATCCCATCGATGCACCCTCCTTGGCTGGCCTTCTATGTCATCGAGTATTAAGAACAACTCTGCTAAGTGATCTTCCCTCAACCTCTCAATATCAGGTGCGTCCAGACTTCCCACCATGGCATATTGTAATGAGAAGGGTATTGATGCAGTAAATTTGAAGGAATTTTTCTAAAGATTTCCTATAGTGGTCAGTGGATCTTACGTTTTTCAACTACTGTTGTATCCATCATTGGGATTGGAAAGTTCACAGCAACTCCAACCATATTGTTACTGTAGTAAATATGTTAATTGAGTAGAAGTTTAGATAAGAGAAATAATTAAAAAGCAGCAAAATGACTTTTCTTATTGCTAATAGTACATAACCTCTGACCAAAGAAAATTGCTGGTACTGTTTTTAGCTCTCTGTTGTAGTGTTAATTCTTCTAGCATCTGATTAATTCTCACGAGGCTTGAACTACTGTCAATACAAGTTGTGAGTTCTAGTGTTATACGTGACATGAGATTAGATGATAATTAATCTTGGTACTGGTTAGAACTTCTCTCAGATGTTTACTAGCTGATTGGGAAAATTTTAAATCTACTGATATAGTCTTCAGCTTAGATTTGTTGGTTGATACCATCTCATATCTTAATTAATCTTGATTTGGTGATATCAATTTGAATCTGATATTGCCTGCTATACATAAAAAAATCTAGTGTAATTAAGCTTAAGTGCTAAAAACCTAATATATCAATACAAACTTGCAATTCCATTTAGAACCAGTTAATTTCATAGTGCTTTAACCAGTGCTTAGTGAAATTTATTATCAACTCTGGTAGGGAATTTTCAAATTCCTTGCAGTTTGGAAGACTGTATTTTTGCACATTGTGGCACCCTCTTGTGCTGAAATCAATATGTGCGTTAATCTAGTTAGTTTGAGGGCTTCATTACTGCTTTTAAATATGATTCAAGTATGGAGTACATGTTATTTGTTTAGTCTATTTACTTTGATACTCCTGAATATATCCTAGAATTATGACAAATTATTTGAAGAATTGCTCTACTATTTGTTTTTCAACATGTACCTTACAGTAGGATGAGGTTAATGTTTGTAATCATTCACTAAGTACCATTGGTTGTCTTTATTTTAGTACCATAGTTTCCTTTATGTGATTATTATTGTTGGGATTATTTTATTTTGATTGCTGAAACCACAAGTCATTTGGGGTTTCAATTATCTTTAAAAAACTCATGTCTATTTTAGTTTATATTGTCAATTATATTTGCCAATCACATTTTTTTAATTTGTGTCATGTCAATTCTAAATTCTCTTTTACGTTTTCTTTTTATGAATAAATGGACAAATGTTGGATACATGGCAAACAATTCACCCCTGAGTATATGAATGGTGTGAAACAATTCATGCAATTTGTTCAAGAACGATACGCGGAGGATGCCGAGATACCTTGCCCATGCCGTAGATGTCTTAATCCGAGTCTACGACCTCAACCACAAGTTTATGATCATGTTCATTTATATGGGATGTCAGCTACATACAGTAAGTGGATTCATCATGGGAAATAAATTGATGTAGAAGTTGTTGAATATCCAGAGCATGAGGAGCATGGGGTTGAATCCGATGGTCAAGGTGGGATTAATGTGGATGAACCTGATAACGATGATGACAGAATGCTAGAGCTGATAGAAGAGTTGTACATAGCTAGAGAGGAAAGTGGAGAATGTCTGCCGCTGTTTGCTCGAGTGCTAGAAGATGCGAAGCAACCACTTTGCCCGGGATCTAACCGTTCAAGATTATCTTTTCTTGTTAGGTTACTTCATATCAAGTCATATTATCGAATAAGCAATGTAGCATTTAATGCATTGTTGAAGTTGTTGTCTTCATCATTCCCTCAGTGTGATCTTTCCAAATCATATGACGAGGCAAAGAAATATCTTGGTGAATTGGGCCTTGGATATGATTTGATCAATGTGTGCAAGAATAATTGTGTGTTGTTTCGAAAGAAATATACCAACAATGATCATTGCCCAATCTGTGGTGAATCAAGATGGATAGATGCAGATGGTAGCAAGAGTGTTCCTCACAAAGTTTTGAGACATTTTCCTCTTATACCAATATTGAAGAGGATGTTTGTTTCGAAAGGAACTGCGGAGGACACCCAATGGCACAAGCTCAAGTGGATGCCTGTCGACAATGAAATGAGTCATCCAGCTGATGGTGAAGCATGGAAAGACTTCGATAGAAAGTATCCAAGGTTTGCAGAAGATGCAAGGAACTTGAGGCTTGGCATAGCTACAGATGGGTTTAATCCATTTGGCAACATGAGCACCTCATATAGCATGTGGCCAGTACTTGTTATGCCTTACAACCTGCCACCATGGGCATGCATCGACCAATCAAACTGCATGATGGCCTTGCTCATACCAGGTCCAAAGTCCCCAGGCAAGGATTTTGATTTATTCTTGGAGCCTCTAATTGAAGAACTACTTGAACTCTGGGACGGTGTTAGTACTTATGATGCATATACCGCTACAAACTTCAATCTACGTGCTGCAGTAATATGGTGCATCCATGATTATCTAGCTTTGAGCACATTGTCAGGGGGAACTACAAGAGGTTATTACGCTTGTATTCACTACGATAAAGATCCATTGTCACGAGGAATAAGGAATAAGATATATTACATTGGCCACCATCGTTACCTTCCAAAGACAAACACTTGGCGAAGAAGCCTAGCTTTTGATGGATGCCACGAAAACCGTGACGAGCCTGAAAAGTTTAGTAAAGAAGAAATAATGGAACAGCTAGAGAAGGTCAAAGATGTCAGACCCGGTAAGCATGGTGAAAGTAAGAAAAGGAAGCGTGGCGAAACAAAAGAGCCAAAATTATTCAGCCGCAAGGCCGCACTTTGGAAATTGCCATATTGGAAGGACTTGAAGCATCCACATAATTCCGATGTGATGCACATCGAGAAAAATATATTTGACAACCTTCTTGGAACATTGCACTGTATCGAGGGCAAGTCAAAAGACACGGTTAATGCTAGGCTTGATTTGCAGGACATGGGCATAAGGCATGATTTACACTTACAACAAAAAGGCAATTCAGTTCTTATTCCACCAGCACGCTATGTTTTGAGGAAGGAACATAAGGTTGCATTGTGTGAATTTCTTAAAGGAGTGAAGTTTCTAGATGGGTATGCTTCAAACCTAACAAGATTTGTTAGTACAGATGGATGCAAGGTTCAAAGGTTGAAAACTCATGATTGTCATGTCCTTCTCCAAAGAATTTTACCTGTTGCTATCCGAGGATTCGTGGATAAGGATATCTACGAAGCCATTGCAGCGTTGGGTAACTTCTTCAGGGAATTGTGTAGTAGAAATCTAAAGATAGATGTTGTGAAGCATCTGAAAAAGATATCCCTGTAATCCTATGCAAGCTTGAGAAAATATTTCCTCCGGCCTTCTTTGATGTGATGGTTCATTTGGCTATCCACCTACCTGATGAGGCAATGCTTAGAGGTCCGGTACAATACGGATGGATGTACCCAATAGAACGACGGCTGTGTACTTTGAAGGGTTTTGTGAGAAATAGGGCTAGGCCTAAAGGATCAATTGCCGAAGGTTATGTAGCTGATGAGCCATTGACATTTTGCTCAAGATACTTGGATGACGTTGAAACTAGATTTAATCGGGACAACCGCGATGGAGATGGACCACCAGATGGCGAAGTCTCTGTATTTATGCATGGTGTTGAATTCAAAGGAAACGACAGGGTAACATATCTTGAGGATGAAGTGATGAAAAAACTTATTTGGTATGTACTGAATAATTGTGAAGAGGTTGAACCCTATGTGAGGTGAGTACTCATACATTCTGATTCTTTCTTGGTTTAATCTTATTTTTTTACCATAATATTTGTATTCTAATGTTCAATCTAATTCTATATGTTATGCAGCATGTTAAAAGAAGAGATCGAGAAAGAAGGGGCACATGATGTTGATGGTGTTAGAAAAAGGCTTGAAAAAGATTTTTTAAATGGTTTAGGAGTCATGTATGTGAGAAACAACAATGCATTGTTACTTATCTGTCTGCATTGTTAATTACATGTGTCTATGAATTTAAAATGCGAGATGACCTTCTATGTTTTTTTAATCACAGATTGCAAAGCTACGTAAGGAAAAGCCAGAAGATGTTTGTGAAAGCCTATATGCACTGTCATGTGGTCCTGATCTCCGAGTCAAAATATGTGTAGCTTGCATTGCCAATGGTGTTAGATACAACACCGTTGACCGTGATAAACAAAAGCAGACACAAAATAGCGGTGTCATGACCGAGGGTACACATAATGGGCATGACATTGAATTTTATGGCACCATCCAAGAGATTCTTGACCTGCAATATAACTCCAATCTGCAATTCCGTCGAACGGTGGTTCTATTTCGATGTGACTGGTTTGACCAAGAGAACAAGAAGAGAGGCATCCGAGATGATGGACATTTTAAATCCATCAACATTGAGGGGATGTGGTACAAGACCGATCCTTTCATTTTGGCTACTCAATTAAAAAATATTTTATTTGCAAGATACTAGTTTAGGAAAAAAATTGACGAGTTGTGCAAAAATTCGTGCATAGAAATATGTATAACGTGGTTGAAAAAAGACATGATCAAAAATATCATACACCAAGATGATCATTGTTCTGATACAGAAAATGAAGTGCAAGAAGCAAATCCACTTTCCAACAATGACGACCCTATGTACCAAATTATTGTATTGTCAAGCAAGGGAGGCCAACGAGGCATGAACTAAAAAAGTCGCAACAAAAAATGGTATTTATATACATATTTTTGAATAAGATGATTGGTCCAACACTGTGTTAACAAATCAATAGTTACAAATATTTAAAAACGGAGGTAGTACTATTTTTTTGTAGCCTCAGTGAGCCAAGAGTTATCGAGCCAAATTATTCAAATCCGTATCCAAATAGGAATCGCTATCCGTTAGGCACGTAGAATCGATGTGGATTTCTCTCGACGTTGCACGCTATTCAATTTCAATCCTAAGCCACCTTACCTCTTCCTCTCTCTCATCTTCTAACATGTGTTGCCACCGAGGGTACCACATTATGATTTTGTTTCGGGTTTGGGCTAGTCGACGACGGACATTGTTCGGTTTCAATCCAATGACCTTCCTCATCTTTGCTTGGCTGCTTGAATTAGTATGGGTAGGTGCGGCCAGAGGCTCACATCGAAATATAATTAGTTGGATGGAAATTTATAATGCAATGGATACTCATTTCATTTCAAAATATACGAATTTGATCAATTTGATGGATATTCAGTCAATTAACACCCTGCCATGAAACTTGCTGAGCTCTCATTTTTTTTATGTAGCTTTAAAAGATTTTCCAAAATTAACAAAACTAAAATTGCATTTCTTTTAAAACACATATTCAAAAAATTATAAATATTTCTGGAATTAAATTGAATGGAAATTAGATTTTTGAGGGTTTCCCCCAAAGCCAAAAAAATGGCGCGAGGTGCCAAAAAAAACACCAAATATTCTAGCGCTTTCCTTCTCAAAAGTAAAATTCTGGCGCTTAAATTTTCATTATCATGAAAAATATCTTGCGTTCCATCCTCCTGTGAGCACCGAACCACCCTTCCTCCACAGCCTCCTCCCCCCCTCGTATAACTTATCGTACATGGCCACCTCCGCAATTCTCCCCCCATCCTCCTGTGAGAACCAAACCACTCTGCCTCCCCAGCCTCCTCCCCCCACCTCGGCCGTGGCCGCCTTCGCACTCCCCCCACCTCGACGCCCTGTAGCAGCCACGGTACCTCTCATCCTCGAAACCCTCCCACCAAAGCAGCAGATCCACTTCATCGCCGCCTCGTCCTCATTGTTCTCGGGTTTGCCTTGGAGATGGCGCGGCAGGCGGTGCTACCATTGCCGGCCTTCTAGATGACATTGGTGAGTTCTTCTACATCTAGATTTGACTCCTCGTTTGCCCAAATTACTCACCCTACGTCCACAGCCCTTTGCACATCCAAACCCGTGGGATCCCCAAATCGAGCTGAGCCAAGGAGGAAGTCCACCATGCTGGAGCCCTACCTCGACGAGGAAATCAACTGCGCTCTCCTGTGCCTGGTGCCTCGTCTGCTCCGTGCCCATCACCCCACTATATGTTTCTCTCTCTTAATGAGTTCACCCAAGTGTAAAAACTGACATGACAAATATACTACTGCAATACTCGAGGCGCAACAAAATAACCTCTTACAATATCCTTATTTAGATTTCGTCAATTTTCTTTATTAGCTTACATTGCCTAAATTTTTTAATATTAGCAGGCAAGCGGCGACGGCGCGACCTCATCCTTGTGTGATACCCTCTAATTCAGTGATCCCATATATGCGCCCTCCTTGGCTGGCCTTCTATGTCATTGAGTATTAGGAACAACTCTGCTAAGTGATCTTCCCTCAACCTCTCAATCTCAGGTGCATCCGGACTCCCCACCATGGCATATTGTAATGAGAAGGGTTTTGATGCAGTAAATTTGACAGAATTTTTTCTAATGATTTCCTGTAGTGGTCAGTGGATCTTACGTTTTTCAACTACTGTTGTATCCATCATTGGGATTGGAAAGTTCAGCAACTCCAACCGATGTCATATTGTTACTCTAGTAAATATGTTAATTGAGTAGAAGTTAGATAAGCGAAATAATTAAAAAGCAGCAGAATGACTTGCTAATAGCACATAACCTATGACCAAAGAAAATTGTTGGTACTGTTTTTAGCTCTCTGTTGTATTGTTAATTCTTCTAGCATTTGATTAATTCTCACGAGGTTTGAACTGCTGTCAATACAAGTTGTGGGTTCTAGTGTTATACGTGACATGAGATTAGATGATAATTAATCTTGGCACTAGTTAGAACTTCTCTCACATGTTTACTAGCTGATTGGGAAAATTTTAAAGCTACTGATATAGTCTTCAGCTTAGATTTGTTGGTTGATACCATCTCATATCTTAATTAATCATGATTTGGTGATATTAATTTGAATCTGATATTGCCTGCTATAAACCCTTGTCTCCCTGTTCGTTGGTTGCTGTTCGTGTTGTTCGGCATGTCTCCTATCTCCCCTTCTCAAGAACCTTTAATCGACTTGAGATCGATATCTCAACCGACAACCCTCTTGTGCTGAAATCAATCTTTGCGTTAATCTAGTTGGTTTGAGGGCTTCATTACTGCTTTTAAAGTTAAACATGATTCAAGTATGGAGTACATGTTATTTGTTCTGTCTATTTACTTTGATACTCCTGAATATATGCTAGAATTCTGTCAAATTATTTGAAGAATTGCTCTACCATTTGTCTTTCAGCATGGTACCATACAGTAAGATGAGGTTAATGTTTCTAATCATTCACTAAGTACCATTGGTTGTCTTTATTTTAGTACCATAGTTTCCTTTATGTGATTATTATTGTTGGGATTATTTTATTTTGCTTGCTGAAACCACAAGTCATTTGGGGGTTTGAATTATATTTAAAAAACTCATGTCTATTTTAGGTTATATTGTCAATTATATTTGTCAATCACATTTTTTTAAATTGTGTCATATCAATTCTAAATTCTCTTTTTCTTTTTCTTTTTATGAATAGATGGATAGACGTTGGATACATGGCAAACAATTCACCCCTGAGTATATGAATGGTGTGAAACAATTCATGCAATTTGTTCAAGAACGATACGCGGAGGATGCCGAGATACCTTACCCATGCCGTAGATATCTTAATCGGAGTCTACGACCTCAACCACAAGTTTATGATCATGTTCATTTATATGGGATGTCAGATACATACAGTAAGTGGATTCATCATGGGGAATCAATTGATGTAGAAGTTGTTGAATATCCAGAGCATGAGGAGCATGGGGTTGAATCCGATGGTCAAGGTGGGATCAATGTGGATGAACCTGATAACGATGATGACAGAATGCCAGAGCTGATAGAAGAGTTGTACACAGCTAGAGAGGAAAGTGGAGAATGTCTGCCGCTGTTTGCTCGAGTGCTGGAAGATGCGAAGCAACCACTTTGCCCGGGATCTAACCGCTCAAGATTATCCTTTCTTGTTAGGTTGCTTCATATCAAGTCATATTATCGGATAAGCAATGTAGCATTTAATGCATTGTTGAAGTTATTGTCTTCATCATTCCCTCAGTGTGATCTTCCCAAATCATATGACGAGGCAAAGAAATATCTTGGTGAATTGGGCCTTGGATATGATTTGATCCATGTGCATGTGCAAGAATAATTGTGTGTTGTTTCGAAAGGAATATGCAAACAATGATCATTGCCCAATCTGTGGTGAATCAAGATGGATAGATGCAGATGGTAGCAAGCGTGTTCCTCATAAAGTTTTGAGACATTTTCCTCTTATACCGAGATTGAAGAGGATGTTTGTTTCGAAAGGAACTGCGGAGGACACTCAATGGCACAAGCTCAAGCGGATGCCTGTCGACAATGAAATGTATGTGTCGACGGTTGAGATATCGATCTCAAGTCGCTAAGGTTCTTGAAGATTGAGATAGGAGACACGCCAAACAATGCGAACAGCAACGAACAGGAGGCAGGGGTTTTTATCCTGGTTCAGGCCTCTCGGGAGAGATAATAGCCCTACGTCCAGCCTTTCTTATATATCAAAGATGAAATACAAGAGGTGGCTCGTCGAGACGAACAAGTCTCGGCGAGATTATGGTGTATGCGAAGTGCTAGGGTGCTAGAGCTCTAAGTCAGAGATGTAAAACTCTAGCCAGGTCCTAAAACTCGTCATCAGATGCCCCCTAAACGCCGTAGGGGCATGGTTTATGTAGTACAGAGCAAACCGACCTACCAAGGAGTATCGGGCCGGGCTAACTATAAGATCGCAACGAACTCATACATGCCAAATATATCCCGAGGCAGATAAGGTAAACTCCTAATCTTGGGGATCACGACTCCTAATCCAATCCGGGAAACCACGTCCGGGTCTTCACGTAGCCGCGCAGAACTCTGTTCGAGCCGGACTCAAACAGGAATCCTAGGCCATTACGCACCGTGCCAACCCGGAGGCTGTTCGGCAGGATGCTCATGGGCCTGATAGAACCTCCCAGGGAGCTGGGCCCTGGTAGGCTGTCCGATTGGGCCGTCAGGGAGTGGGCCATGGCAATGGGCCGTAATTCAATCCCCGACACCGACGAAATTACTGTAATTGTCACTGTTCGCACATTACCTCACCAATTTGACTATTCCATCACGTCTCACAATTGGCCTAATTCTCGTTGATGGAGACTGGTCGTTGGATTCTAGGGTAGTAATACGTACCAACATGCAGAGGGGGAGAGAGAGCATAGGTATAAGTCCAGTCCTGCATGTACATATGGTCAGTGTACCATGCACTGCCTTAATGTAGTACAGTACTCCCTCCGTTCCAAAATATAATGCGTATTTTGACCGGACAAAAGTCAAACTTAGCAAATTTTGACCATAAATAAATTAAATAATATACATTGTTACTATACCAAAGTTGTACCAAATTGTTCATATTTCAAAGTGCTTTTTGATACAATATTATATTGTAACAATTCATAATATATAATAGAGGAATCTAACGGTCAAACTATACCTTTAAAGACTTTTGTAGAGTCAAAATACGCCTTATATTTTGGAACGGAGGGAGTACTTGGTAGTATTGTCGGTAACACGGCATCATTAATCCGGTGTTGACGCGTCCGTCATGAACAGTTGAAGTAGCATCCACTTTTCTTCTATATATTGCATGTGTTATTCGGTCTCCAAACACCAGAGCAGCACGTATGCGCGCACCCATCCATCGTTAGCTTGCCTTACTGCATCCTCTCTTCTCAATGCCTCCGCGCAACGTGTTTCTGGCCCTGCTCCTCCTCTCCCTGCACACTCCTACATTTTCCGATGAGAATGATACTCTTGCTGTGGGGCAAGCTCTTGCCGTCGGTGACAAGCTCGTCTCAAGCAACGGCAAGTTTGCTCTCGGCTTCTTCCAGAGCGGATCAGTCAGTAGTAAGTCGTCCAAGAACTCCTCCTCCTCGTCGCCCAACTGGTACATTGGCATTTGGTTCAACAAGATCCCAGTTTTCACACCCGTATGGGTTGCTAATAGGGAGAATCCAATCCCTGACCCGGAGCTCAACCTCACACGGCTGAAACTCTCCGGGGATGGCAATCTTGTCATCTTCAACTGCGACACTGAATCCAAAATCTGGTCCACTCACACGGTTCATGGGGCAGAAACAGGCACAAACACTCGTGCCGTCCTGTGGAACGATGGGAACCTTGCCATACTACAAAGCCAGCCTAATAGCAATAGCAATGTGTCCTGGCAGAGCTTCGATCATCCAAGTTTTCTCTCTCTTCCTGGTGCCAAGTTTGGCTGGAACAAGGCCACCGGCTTCCATTCCCAGGGCATCTCGAAGAAGAACCTGGTTGATCCGGGCCTTGGATCATACAGCTTCGCGTTCGAGCTAGACACCAACGGCACCCGAGGGCTGGTCCTCAGGCGCCGCGACCCGTCTGTAGTGTACTGGTCTTGGCCATCATCCGGGGATTCACCATACACGCTGATAAATGTGCTCAGATCGCTGGTAAAGATGGAGGCCCGGACCAGGGGTTTGTTCAATCCCGAGTATGTTAATAACTCCGAGGAGGAGTACTACACTTACACTTCGTTGGACGAATCGTCATCGTCGTTCATCTCGCTGGACATCACCGGTCAGATAACGTTCACTGTCTGGTCACAAGCCAGCCAGTCTTGGCAAACCATGTATGCCGAGCCAGCTGATCCCTGCAGAATGCATGCAGCCTGTGGGCCTTTCACAGTCTGCAACGGCAACCCTCGTCTAGTTTGTAGCTGCATGGAGGGCTTCTCCGTGAAGTCGCCACAGGATTGGGGCCTTGGTGATCGAACAGGAGGTTGCATCAGAGATACGCCCTTACATTGCAGTAGCAGTGTCAAGAACACGGCCACGTTCCACCCCATAGCTCGTGTTACACTGCCTTATCAGCCCCAACGCATAGAAGATGCCACCACCTTGAACAAATGCGCAGAAGCTTGTCTCAGCCACTGCTCCTGCACTGCTTATTCATACAACAATAGCAGATGCTCTGTCTGCCATGGTGAACTGCTTAGTGTGAATCAGAACGACGGCGTTGATAATTTCTCTGAAGATGTTCTTTACATTCGTCTTGCCGCCAAAGATTCGCGAAGCGTGATCCAAAACAAAAGAAAACCAAAGGCTGGAGTTGTTACCATTGCCTGCATTATTAGCGTTGGGATACTACTGCTGATCATGCTGCTATTATTCATTTGGCGGAATAGTTTCAAGTGGTGCGGTGAGCTATTGCACGAAAGACAAGGTATGCTGTGCATGCTCTCGGGTTATCGGTAATTTGTTTTAATCCTGGGCTAATTCCAACAATTGGTATCAGAGCCTAGGTTCAACTCGGATATCGCTATAAGAAGATGTCGATAGTACCGCATGAAGCAGGAGCGTCGGTTGTGAGGCAGGAGGCCCTACCGTCGACGATGTACCCGCAACTTGCAAGGAGCAGCTATACTATCTGGGCCATCAAGATGCGTGTAGCAATGGAGGCACAGGAGGTGTGGTCTGCTGTCGATCCAGGAGGTGACGCGTACAAGAAAGAAGGCGCGGATTACCGGAAGGATCGACTAGCACTATCGGCTATCTATAGTGCGATTCCCGAAGACCTCATGATCACCACACTAGTAGAAATTCGCCTATCCATGACACTTTGCTCGTGACGTTTACAGAATTTGTCATTAAAGATGTCATATCTACGACAAAATCTCAAGAAGCGTCACAAATATTAGGTGTCGAGCTGTGGCTCTAAGAAATCTGTGACGAAATCCAAATAAGTGTCACAGAACAAAATAAAAATTGTCATACAACTTCATGCCAGCCAATAAATCTTGATAGAGGAACGGTGACGAAATCGGCTTTCATCATGAATATTAGGGTTTGTCCTACGTGGCTCCGTAAAAGAAAAACCGATCTGGTTTGTTGAGTCTCGCGGCCGCGCCTGCGCGCCAAGGAAGTTTCAGCCGGCGGCGGCGGCGATCGCAGGGGCTTGGAGGCGAGCGCAAGCGGGGGCAGCAGCGCACGCACGCAGAAGCGGAGACTGCTGGGGCTTGGAGGTGCATGCACACGGGGCGACGGTGCATGCACACAGAGGCGGCGACTGCGCGCAAGTGCTTGGAGGCGCTGGTTTGAGGGGGAGTCGGCGGCGGTGGCGGTGGCAATGACAGTGGCGTGGAGTTGCCGACACGCAGCGGTGGCGGCAGGGACGACGGCCACATCCTTCCGCGATCCCCTCCAATTTTGCCGATCCCATCTGTGCGCCCTCCTCCATCAATCTACTGCTAATTAAACAACTCCTTAATTTAACCTCAGGTGCGTCCGGATTATTTCTCCATTAGTTTCTTGATGTATCCTGCTGCGTCAGCCCGGCATGGGATGCTACGGTTGCTACCCATCTAATCTAGTTCTTTGCACGCATGCCAGTGCTAGCTAAGAATTTCTTGATAACTAATGGCAACGGGTTTGATTCGTATCAACCACTGTACCAACTTAATTATATATTTTACTGCAAATTAAAGCTATTTGGGGGATCGATCGATCTATGCTAGCTACGGTTTGTTTATTTTGAATTCAAAGCTATTAAAGCATATGATGGTACGCATGGGGGCTAGGATGAATGTGTACAAGAAAGAACAGAATTGGTTGTACATGCGACTTCTAATGATCTGCTTATGCACTTGGAGCTTTGGACTTTGGAGTATTCGATGCAGTAATAGTAATAGGTTTTCCCCTTTTGTCTAGCTAGCTCTTGGCCTAACCAGCACTTAAATTAACAGAAAGAATAGCTGCTTCAAAATAAGCCTAATTAGTCTATGCACTGAAGTTAACTGAATTAACTGAAATTAGCCTATGCATTAAATTAGCCTAATTAGCCTATGCATCGAAATTAACTGAAATTTGCACTCCCCTCCCAAATTAGCTTATGTACTGAAAATTATCCTAAACTCACAGCAAACTAGACTCAATATTCAACTCATTCAGACTATGGATATTATCAACAAGATAATATTCAGACTATGAATTAGCTGATGGATGCTAACTACTATATTATCAACCAAACAATACCACAACCAATGTACTTTTGTCCTATATTTGAGTCAAAATATCTTATCAAAGAAGATGTTATGAAAAAGATATATTTTCTGCACGTTTAGTATGGTTCATCATGATTTATTATTGACCAAGCAGTTCTTTACTTCTTTTAATACGGAGTAGTATATAAACATAGTTCTTGCTATATAATTTGGGTGAGCAATAAAATTATTGAACTGCTCACACATCACTATATGTTTCTCTCTCTTAATGAGTTCACCCAAGTGTAAAAATTGGCATGACAAATATACTACTGAAATACTCGAAACGCAACAAAATAACCTCTTACAATATCCTTATTTAGATTTCATCAATTTTCTTTATTAGCTTACATTGC
This sequence comes from Raddia distichophylla, assembly GCA_005191435.1. NCBI lineage: Eukaryota > Viridiplantae > Streptophyta > Magnoliopsida > Poales > Poaceae > Raddia > Raddia distichophylla. Next base: position 118,580 of record SPJY01007238.1, on the reverse strand, counting down.
CAAAAAAATTTAATATTAGCAGGCAAGCGGAGACGGCGCGACCTCATCCTTGTGTGATACCCTCGAATTCAGTGATCCCATGTATGCGCCCTTCTTGGCTGGCCTTCTATGTCATCGAGTATTAAGAACAACTCTGCTAAGTGATCTTCCCTCAACCTCTCAATCTCAGGTGCGTCCGGACTCCCCACCATGGCATATTGTAATGAAAGGAAAAGCCAGAAGATGTTTGTGAAAGCCTATATGCACTGTCATGTGGTCCTGATCTCCGAGTCAAAATATGTGCAGCTTGCACTGCCAATGGTGTCAAATACAACACCGTTGACCGTGAGAAACAGAAGCAGACACAAAATAGTGGTGTCATGACTGAGGGTACACATAATGGGCATGACATTGAATTTTATGGCACCATCCAAGAGATTATTGAGCTGCAATATAACTCCAATCTGCAATTCCGTCGAACGGTGGTTCTATTTCGATGTGACTGGTTTGACCAAGAGAACAAGAAGAGAGGCATCCGAGATGATGGACATTTTAAATCCATCAACATTGAGGGGAAGTGGTACAAGACCGATCCTTTCATTTTGGCTACTCAATCAAAAAAAATATTTTATTTGCAAGATACTAGTTTAGGAAAAAATTGGCGAGTTGTGCAAAATTCGAGCATAGAAATATGTATAATGTGGCTAAAAAAGACACGACCAAAAATATCGTACATCCAAAATGAAATTATATTTTTGCACCATTGTTCTGATACATAAAATGAAGTGCTAGAAGCAAATCCACTTTCCAACAATGACGAGCCTATGCACCGGGAAAAGGATGGAGAAGGCTTTAATATTGATGCTAATTTAGAAGACCTTCTAAGCAATCCAAAAGATACCATGTTGCAAGAAAGTGATAGTGACACCGATGAAGATGACACTTTGCTACAATATTGTAGTGAGATTGAGGATGTTACCATGGATGACATCGACGATGATTAGTTTGTATTGTCAATGTAATTGGTTTATGACTTTCATTTAATTAGTTTCCACTTCGTGCATGTTAAGGACCTTGTCTATTGTGTGCTAAAATAAAATTATTTAACTACCCTTTTAGAAATTATTTATGTTATCTGGTGTATTTGATGCCATCGTTCATATATGGTGCTCTTTTTGGATATCTATTGTTGTACCAAATTATTGTATTGTCAAGCAAGGGAGGCCAACGAGGCCAACGAGGCATGAACTAAAAAGTCACAAAAAAAATGGTATTTATATATATATAGTTTTGAATAAGACGATTAGTCAAACACTGTGTTAACAAATCAATACTCACAAATATTTAAAAACGGAGGTAGTACCATTTTTTTGTAGCCTCAGTGAGCCAAGAGTTATCCGAGCCTAATTATTCACATTTGTATCCGAATAGAAATCGCTATCCGTTATGATTTGGTTTCTGGTTTGGGCTAGTCGACGGCGGACATTGTTCGATTTCAATCCAATGACCTCCCTCATCTTTGCTTGGCTGCTTGAATTAGTGTGGGCGGGTGCGGCCAGAGGCTCACATCGAAATATAATTAGTTGGATGGAAATTTATAATGTAATGGATACTCATTTCTTTTCAAAATATACGAATTCGATCAATCTGATGGATATTCAGTCAATTAACACCCTACTACGAATCTTGTTGAGCTCTCATTTTTTTATGTAGCTTTAAAAGGTTTTCCAAAATTAACAAAACTAAAATTGCATTTATTTAAAAACACATATTCAAAAAAAATATTTCTAGAATTAAATTGAATGGAAATTAGATTTTTGAGGGTTTTCAGTAAAGCCAAAAAAATTGGCGCTAGGTACCAAAATATTCTGGCGCTCAAATTTTCATTAGCGTGAAAAATATCTAGCGTCCTCCCTCCCCAACCCCGCCCCGTTCTCGGTCTTGCCTTGGAGATGGCGCGGCAGGCGGCGCTGCCGTTGCCGGCCTTCTAGACGACATTAGTGAGTTTTTCTACATCCAGATTTGACTCCTCGTTTGCCCAAATTACTCACCCCACGTCCACAGCCCTTTGCCCATCCAAACCCGCGGGATCCCCAAATCGAGCTGAGCCAAGGAGGAAGTCCACCGTGCTGGAGCCCTACCCCGACGAGGAAATCCACAGTGCTCTCCCGCGCCTGGTGCCTCGTCTGCTCCTCGCCCATCACCAACCTCATGCGGGTATGGAAAATGGGGACTTGGGATTCAGTTTTTATCAGCTTATTGTTGCTGTCTCGGACTTAGAATTTGTGAACGTCCTATGCTGGATGATTCCATTTACTCATTGCTGCATGGCACAATAATTGTTTTAACACCAAATTAGTTAATACACGATACATAATGAAAAGGGACATATTTCTTAGGGTCAAATTGCTGTTCATATTTCCTGGACGGTGAGGTGTTAGGCAACAATCACATTATGTGTAAGAATGTTGTTTTCTAGATACCGGGCTGTTCAATTCATGTATTTGAAGAACAATCACTTCCCGGACTTAACCAATATAACTTCCAGACGATTTTGTCGCTCTAAATATGACCTAATAAATAAGTCCTCCTTAAGAATGTAACTAGTTTATGACTTGTCCAGGTGTTTTGGTGGATGAAATCTTGCTTTGAACACCTAATTCCCTGACACTGATTTCATCTATATGCTGTATTGAAAATATGTCTTTTGGATTATGGAAATGTACCCTTCATATTTTGTCAATGTACCCTTTATTTTGACAATGAATTTTGGCAATGTACCCTTTAATTTGTCAATGTACCCTTTATTTTGACAATGAATTTTGGCAATGTACCCTTTAATTTGTCAATGTACCCTTTATTTTGACAATGAATTTTGGCAATGTACCCTTTAATTTGTCAATGTACCCTTTATTTTGACAATGATCTGACAATGAATTTTGGCAACATCGTCTCGGTGCGTAGCCTCTCGAGGATAAAGCGTACCCACTCTGCAGAGTTAAAACTGTTATGATAGCCGTGCTCGCGGTTATGAGCGCGCGAAGGGACTGATTATATGGTAGCTTCTTCATTTTAAAACCAAATTAGAAAAGGGTTTTGAACAAAGGATTTGAGATGAGTAAAGGTTTTGAGAAGGATTTCGTTTGAGCTAGGTGCCACCGGCGATATTCCGGATTGGGTGACGGCCTACCGGAAAGTGTCGCACGGAATGGACCTAGTTGGTTTGAGAAAAAAAAAAGGAGAAAGGATTTTTGTTCTCGCTACGGCATGTGGCCGATTGGCGAGAGTATTTTGAGAATGAGCCCCAAAAGATAAATATCGGAGTCTACAGCTTTTTTAGAAGTGCTTTTATAAAACTAGGAAAAGAACAAAAACACATTTCCGCAAAACTACCCCAGCCATCCATTGGTACCGAACCCCATTTGCATATATCCTCGACTTGCTGAGTACCTTTGTACTCACCCCTATTTCTCCTTCCCCTCTTCCAAAAATTTCAACAGTCGACGAAGCTCCCTATGACTCGCCATCCGAGGAGGACCCGGACTTCGAGGAGGAGGAGGGCTTCGAGGACGAGGAGTAGGGTTGTGTCCTGCCTGCCGCTTTGCCTGTGGAATAGTCTAGCTACTAGGATAAATCGTGCCATATTGGGCTCCTGCGTTACCGTGTGTGTAACTCTGTATCTTGGCCTGCGTACCGTGCTTGATGTATTAAATTGTGACTTCCTATGGGACGCTTAGTCCCCTATGTTGTAATATTGTAACTCGAAGGCAATGTACCATTATTGTTAAATTGTGTGTGCTAGCCATAATCTTCTGGGACTAGTACTGTATGCACAATTAGGATTCGGTTAATTAGACCGGGTCCTGACATAGACCCCGTGTGCGTCCCCCTACGAATTTGCGTGTGTCGGCTAGACCACCCGAGTCGAGTTATTGAACCTCAAATTTATCCAAGTGCTTCATCCATATTTGCAATTTTAGATTGCGTTTATCTTGTTTCTTGCTTGTTCTTTGATCACTTGCAGGAAACGACCTTCGTGGTCAGGTCAATCACGTTCTTGGCGTGGTTGATAACGAGCAGGTTTGGTGGTTTAGTGATTGCCGGGTTGTCATCCTTACGAGGTTCGTAGCTGGATCGTTAAGGTCGCCTCTCCGACCAGATCGAAATTATCCCCTCGAGTCTCACCAGAAGATCAGGCTGCCCCCGTGTCTCCATCATTTGGTATCAAAGCGACGGTTGCCTAGTGACAATATCTATCCTTAGTTTTAGATCTATTTGTTTTCATCCTAAAGTACAGAAAATTGCCCCACAAAAAAGATTTGAGTTCGTCGTCGCGTCCACTGTCCAAGCCACTTTGTGCTTTCGCAATTTTCGTTTTCAGTTTTGCTTTATTGAATTTGTGTCCATGGTCATAGTCTTGTTACTGGTTTAGATTAAGTTCATGGCCTAGTGTGAAGTTCATCCTTTTTATTGACTTCAAACCCGAGCACCAAAGGAATTCAAGTTAAATTGGTCTGCAATTGTTTCGGATCTGTTATTCCCTATGCAATATCTCCATCATATCAACTCCAATTTGGACAATTTTATAGCCTGAATTGTAACCCCGAAAATTATCTACAACTTTGTCCATTGTGAGGAGATCCAGAAACTCAATCTTCAGATCCAAAATCGCATTGGAAGTGATTCTGTATGTGTTTCGGATTTTGCTGAGCAGTCTGTATTGCGGGGCCCAAATCTTCTAGATCCTTTATCGAAATTAGGACTTCCATATATGCAAATTGATCAGGACGAGAAGATCTACAATTTTGTAGTTGTGAGTTTTTACATCTGAGGTCGTTAAAAATCCAAAAACTGTGCTAGAATATATGCTCTCTTTAGAGGCTGAAAATACAGTGCTGCAATTTTTTTTGTTGGTGAAAAAAAGAGAAAAAGGCAAGTGCATACAAAAGAGCCGCACAAAAAAGGAAGAAAAAAATCAGAAGTATTTGCATATTGTATCCTTTGTACTTGGTTTATTCCTCGCTTGTTTGAACTAGTTCTAGAAACGAGTTTAGACCAGCAATTTTGACAAGTACTTTGGATATCTATTCAGTTTTGCTATTCCGATTTCGATAATTGTTTATCATTTGCTACCTATAAGCCTGTCCAAGCTCCACATACTACTAATCAAACAGGGATGGACCTTACTATCGCTTTATCACCACCTGTGCTCGGTTTATCACGAACCAGCCATCGATTGCACCGCCTGCTTGTGTGGTAAGAACTTATAAGAGCAAGGTAAATGCTTGAGCGAGTATGACTTGAGAAGCTCCACCACCTAGTAGTTCATAGGAAATATATACTATCTATGTATTTTCTTGTTTGCTACCAACAACGACAGGTCACTTCTCTCATCGACATGTGAAAAAGTATGAAGTATTTGTTCCACCTCCTCCCAGAGTTATGTTTGATGACTATGATGCAGAAGATGTTTATCTCGACTTGAAATATTTGCGACAAGGTAAAATGAAGGTAAAAGAGTACTATAAGAAATTCAAATCCTTGTTAAGGCTTAGTGGATTAAATGAATGTGAAGAGACAATTGAGAATAGATTTTTAAAAGAACTTAATGAGGAAATTCGGGATATGCTCATTTATGCAACATACAATACTCTCTCAATTGTTTAAATGTACTTGTAGAGCTGAAGATATATTTACTGCATCATTGAATGAATTCCTAGCCTCTTTAGATGTACCTGTTGTTGCCACTGCCCTTTCGGCTAACGCATTACAGAAAGGTAAAGATGGTCGAGAGAAGGAGGATGATGAGGAGCATAAGAAAGAAGAAGAGATCATTGCCGCGAGTACAGAGCAAAACATTAAACTTACGCCTACATCAACTGATGAGACCCTGCAAGGTAATGAAAAAGGTGATGCCTTTGCTCAATGCGATGATAGTATTTGTAATGATACGAAACCATCCACTATTCATGCTATTCTAGAGCAATCATTAGTGGAACCCATTACTGATTTTCCTTTGTCACAAGATGATTTGCTTGCTAGTACTTGTGATAAAGAAGAGTTGTGTGATAATGCTTCACTTATATCTACTCCATAACTAGTGAATGAACATGCTACTTTTGTTTCAAAACCAAACACTTGTGTTGAAAATAAACATATTATTCAACTTGCCAATCAAAATGATAAGCTGAAACTGTTGTCTTCTTTAAATATTATGGGTTATATTGAATTTGATGTTCTATGTGATCTAGACAATTTAGAAAGACTTGTTAATTTTTCGTGGTTATCTAGAAACACTTTTCATATTATGGGTAAATATAATGATAAAGGAAAATACATGGTGAATAGAGTGTACATTTGTTCAAACCAGAAATTTTTTTATGATGTGCAATCATGTGATCAACTAGAGAGCTATACTATTAATAATCATGTCAAGTGAAGTGCCTCTGGTATAACATCGAAATACATGAAAAGTTTCAAGAAGGGGAGGATATAAAATTTAATGAATCTGGTTCTAACAATTTGATTATACACGATACGTTTATTGTTTTGCCTTTCTTTGGAGATAATCTGTTGCAGAAGAATGAGCATGAGTCGAGGACGACTCACAATTAAAAAAGAGAGGATGATGTGACCACACCCATCATGGGTATGCCCGACACTACGTCAACATGTTGGTCATGGCCGAGCTTTTCTTTAGCATGGTCGTTGATAAGATTTCAAGCCACTACTTCATCTTCGACCACTACATCTACTACAACAATTCGGCCACCACCGTGGCCACCTCCCCAAGCTCAAAACGTATTAAAGAAAGACGCATCTCGACTATTTCGACGCCCTCTGGTTCCACAAGCCACGTCATTACAAGACCAGCCCAAGAGAGAGCACAATTTGTCAACGAGTCAGGTTCGGCCATCTCCGCGTAGTCAACTTCAAACGGATGCCCCTGATGCATACAAACTCCGTTTTGAACGTTCTTAGTATGTATGGATAAGCTCTCGATGAGATCTTTCCAACGGATCCAGTCCCACCTCCAAATTTCTTATGGATCAACGGGAATCGTCGACAAAGATAAGTAACTAGGCAAATAAGTCAAATAAGTGAAGTGAGCTGACAAGAACAAGCATGCCCATTCAAGCAGACGGCCCAAGAGGGGTCCCTGCGAGCTGCGCAAGCTCGCGGCCGAGCTCCATTGGATCGATCTCGAGGTTCCTAAGCCCATGCTCAAGCTTCCTAGCTCGAGGCATGAGCCCCAAGGCGCACTCTGCCTCATCACCCGCAACGGATACCGCACGTTGAGGCCACAAGTCAACTCAACCCCTATACCAAGACATGCCTGCCATAGCCACCGACAGAAGATGCCCCTCCTATCATGGGGTAGCCGTCCACACTGCCAAACATAAGACAAGGAGATTTCTATTGTCCAGCAGGTAACCCCCCCCCCCGGGGTTCAACGGTGATCTACAGTGCACGAGCGGGTCACCTATAAAAAGGAACCGAGGGCGAAGAAAATCGACATCTGCTTCCACAAAAAGACCTAGAGGCGAACCTCATACTCATATAGCTTACCGACGACAAGACCCATTGGAAGAGAACTCTAGTAGAACTAGCACACAAGCACTAGTATGATAATAGTAAGAGGGATCTCTTCCCCTCACGTAGCCAGGAACACACACATAGTGCCCAAAGCACTCATTGTACTAAAGCCCAAAACGACTTCCCAAAGCCCGGTCTCCCTCCTTTGTATTGGTTTCAAGCTCTCTAAAGGACAAGGACTGAACATAGGGCTATTATTCGGCAGTGGAGGCCAGAACCAGGATAAAAATCATTGTGTCACTGTCTTCAGCTCCGGCTACCTCCCGGTTTCCCCTTGAAAGGCCCGAGCGTAGAGCCAGGGGAAGGGGCGTCGTTGGTCTTCACACCAACTTCATAAGCTCGGTTCGTGGAGCCTTCTCCCAATCGCCGATAAGGCCCTAAGGCTAACTCTTTGGGTATTTATCAATCTTTTAAGTCTCTCGTAATTGCCTCTTCTCACGTTAGGTTAGGTTGGCCCCTACCTCTTCTCATATTATTATCAAGGCGTCTAAGGATCCCACTATGCACCGATGTACTTTTGGAGGCCTTTGTTGAATGTGCCCGAACCATCTCACCGATGTTTGACAATGTTCTCTTTAATTGGTGCCACACTAAGCCTATCACATATAACTTCATTATGAACAGGTCCATTATCGTATGGCCATGAATCCATCATAACATGTGTATTTTTGATAAACTTAACTACTGGATGTGACGCCTTTTGGTAGGACAACATTCTGCACCATAAACTGTCATCATCATTTTATCTAATTTAATTTCTTAAAAAATCATTCATTTTCAAAATCTACATGTTATTATTATAATTTCTAAAAACTAAAATACATATTTTTGAAAACATATAAGGTATGTGTTGATGATTCCTAATCGGCTCATCTGAGATGGGCCGTGGGCCGGATCTGTACCGGCCTACCACGCGTAGAAAGAACCTAGAAGGCCATCTCCGGCCGTACCAAAATGGACGTCTAGCCCGCTGGAGCCATCCCCGGGCTTGACCAAGACGATCACGCCCCCTTGGTCGTAACTAGGAATGTTGTGCACCTCCCGGGCTATCCCTAGCCCGGGAGAGGGCTCCGCGGACAGTCCGTCCGTCCCCTAGGCAGGTGGCGACAGCTGTCATGTCCCACCATACTTTCCTCGGCCTTGACCGAGAGGACTGTACCTCCGCGGGGTATCCGTAGCCCGAGGAGAGCCGCGCGGGCAGCTCGCCATGTCATTTGCCCCTTGGGCAGATGGCAACAGCTGCCACGCTACGCGACGCCCCCAAGGGGTGGCGTGAGGCTGGCTCCGACCAGTCAATGCCATATAGGGGATAAGGGGAAAGTGCTTTCTCCCTGTGCAGGCTGCTTCCCCTTATTGGCATACCGAGACGAACACGTGTCCAGTACTGACCAAACAAGCTTCTCTTTGCAGGCCACAGATAGGACAGAGCCCAGAACGAGCCAAGGGCGTCGCCACTAAAGATGGACAAAGCATGGATAGGCGCGGGGCCCACGGTATCAGCTCCGAACAACTCGTCGGGCCATAAAAGGAGAAGCCTGTCCAGCATAACGACCAAGTCGAGTGAGCCAAGTCCAAGAGGGCAAGCAATACAAGTATCCGAAGCTTCCTTAGCAGTAGTCGTAGCAAAGTAGATTCGAGTTACTTCGGTGTCCGATATTTTCCTGTAAGCTCGGGATCAGCGCCTCCTAGCCCGGTCTCGGCGCCCCTGTACTGTTTCCACAAATCATCAACGAGTGCTGGAGTAGAGCTATTACCCGACAGTGGGGGCTCGAACCAGGGTAAAATCCCTTGAGTCCCACGGTTTGTATTTCTTTCGCCTCTTCTCTCACCCCCTTTCAATCTCACCGTACGACCGATCTGTACCCGGATCCCAGATCGCACCAGGTACAGTCCGGGAAGACCGCGCAGCCAGAGCCCCAGCGAGCTTGACCGCCGCCCTGGGCTACTGGGAAGGGTTGTCGTTGGGACTCATTCCAACCACAAATTCGTCTGCCGGTCCGTGGACCCGCTGCCCTCAGTAGGCAAGTTTCCCGGACACCGACAGTATGCTGTAATCATTTTTTTGGATTTGCTTAATAAAAATTTTATAAAACCAAAACCAAATAGAGCATGACATCAAATTCAATTATTTTCCAAAAAAAACCTATGTATTATATTTGTAATATATTACATAAATGAATTTTTATTTAAATATTTTCATTGTATTGCATTTTATTAAAAACTTTTATTTATTTTCCTAATATTAGGTGGTGTAAAGAAGTCTGGCACAAGCGAGCTTCCACGTCGCCCATCCCATTACCATCCACCTTTGACGACAACTCTTCTGCCTCCCTCTTCATCCCTTTTTAAACCCATACATGACTTTTCCTTCTTATCCTTCTACCTAGGAGTGGCAATGGGGGCCCGATCCCCGGCAGGGAATTCCCTTATTACGGGATGGGTATGGGGGGCATTGCTCCGCCATGGGGATGAAAACAAGGAAAATTCATCCCCATCAGGAATCACGGGGACAGGGACGGGAAAATATTTTCCCCACGAGGACCCGACCCAAGACCCGATACAGCTTATGAGATTGGTTTAGCCCACTTGTTCCAAGGAACAATCCAGCCCACAACAATCTTCCTTGGCCCAGCCCACTGCTACCTAGGTTAACTCCTCTCTATGCCTTCAGTTCACATGCCGCAACCTTCCTAGCTTCCTCCAAGTCCCCGTGTAAGGAGAGCAGGAGCAAGCCCAACGAGCCAGCGAGGGCTCATGCAAGTTTGTCCGGCGGCGGTGGCGCGAGACCATGCAGTGGCGGCGAGGCCGTGCGATGGCGGCAGCGCGAGGCCATGCAGCAGCCGCAAGGCCATGCGACAGCGGCGGCGAGGCCTGGTGGCAAAAGCGGCGGCGGTGAGGCCATGAGACGTCGGTAGCATGAGGCCTTGTGGCGACGGCGACGGTAAGAGCACACACGGGGACCGGCTCAACATGCATCCACGCCGCCACCTGCTCAATGAAATGCCCCGAAGGTATATCCCCATGTTCGTCACCCATTGCTATGTTTACTGTGCCAATTTGGAACTCCAGTGTAGAACTTCAGATGTTCTCTTGCCAGGTTTGTGGCCCCGTCGGGTCCCCGCTCCCCGGATGGGCATGGGGACAAACTGTCCACCGAAACCGGGGACCGAGACGGCGAGCGGGGAAAATATTGTGTCTCGGGGCCGGGGACAGGAGAGAACTCTCCACCAGAGAATGCCCCCGTTGCTACCCCTACTTCTACCGCCACTTTGATGATGACACCGTGTGATGCGATAGGGTGCCCGATCTTCTGATTGCTAAGGGAAAGTCAATTTGTAGAGATCTCAACAAAAACAATCCGGACTTTCGATTAAATAGATTGAATCCTTTAATCGCAACACTACTGCTCTGTTGGTTCTCAACCGTGCCAAGACATGGTTGACCTCACCGGAAGGCTTATCCCTGCATGTAAATCGAGAACACAAATAAAAACATGGTAGATTCAATATCAAAATTACCGAATTATCATGAGGCGCACAAATTGGGGTTCCACGAACCGATAATAGCAAAACTGCAATGACAAATTAATCTAAGAAAGACTCAAGTCTAAATTAACGACGACTACCAAATTTATAGGTGGGAGAGGACTAGGGGGACGTCCAAGGGGGTGGCTGGCTAACCCTAGGTCGTACAAAGCCTACAGACCAAAGTGGAGGTGGCGCAGAACGCGACAGATTTTGGACGTCTTCTTGTTTTCGTGATTCCTGTTGATTCTGATAGAGTTTTGGCTTCAACCCATATCCGATGGAAATCTCTTGTCGTTGGCTTGTCTATGCATACCCAAGAACGTCCAAAATGGACTTTCTATGACCAGGTTATGTCGTTTGAAGTATTGAAAAAAGATAGCAATTTTAGCTCGTCATTTTCATTACCAATGTAAATGACATGTTTATTTTTAGCATAAGTGTTTGCTTATCATACAGAAATAACATTTCTATTCAACAATTGTGGCATGGATATAAGTGAAGCATTATCACACAACTCTTTTTTATCATAATAAACAATAGACAAATCATCATATGATAAAGATAAATTAACAATTGGTTCCATTAATGGTTGCTCGACAATAGTATGATTTGTGGAACATTTTAGCACATTAAATTCATTATTACCTTGTATGATGGCAAAAGTTGTTTATTACCTTCATTCATTTCATTGGTTATTATAGGTTTTTCTATAAGCAAACTCGGCTCAACAAGTATTTCTCTCTCTCTGTCATTGTCTTTGTCTTGATTATTCTTATTTTCTTGTACATTAGTACATTGATTCACCTCGGATGCATGCAATGGTGCTGGTGGTGTTATCGAACGTGCACTATCGATCAAGGGGGAAGTAAACCGAATATCAGGAGGTGTCCTAATTTGGTTGGCGTCGGTGTTTGTTTCGGTGTAAAGATACTATCAAAATTGGTCCTCATCCTTTATTGTTCTCCAGGCAATTCTTTTTCTGCTAAAATAGTAACACGGAGCAATCTATCGATAGTATTATATTCTTTGTAATAAAAAATGTGTTGGATTTCACTGCTTAACCTCATGAAAAATTGATCCACCTCTTACTCTTCATCGTCCACTATACACAGCACACCATGCAAATTTGAAACTCTTGAAAGTATTCATCGACTAATATATTATCTTGTTCTAAGCATTGCATTTTTTTAAAACCTGACATGAATGTGGGACAAGTTTAACAAGTATGTGTCTCTTCAACATATCCCAAGTTTCAATTTCTATGACAGAACTAACTATTTCGTTCCACCAATTGGCAAAATCTTTGAACTTACTATAGCTTGTCCGACCCAATGAATTTTGAAAACTTGATAGGAGTTAAATTCATGTCGAACTATTATTTCCCAATCAAAATATGTTTTACCATTGTATGATCCAGAAAAGAGTTATGATTATTTAAGGATTTTGACGTTATTACTTCTCTTACCTTGATGGCTATGATTTGAAAGATGATGTAGTCGTACATTTTCTCCAATGATCCATGAACATATCATTGTTATTAGAATACACAAAATAACAAAAAAAGTATTATCCATATTAACTACTAGAATTTATAAGGTGCAGCTACACAATCTCAAGCATCTGACCATGCTCTTACATGTATTCTTACCAAAGCTACATGTGGTACAACCGGTGGCTGGTTCATGATACCAAAAGGAGCGTGAGCGAAGCGATTGCAAAATTGAATCTGAACTGATTAAGAGTATGTGGAGTTTGGATAGGCAATATATAGTAGCAAGAAAAAAGTACATGTGAAAGTTGCTGATCTAAACTCATCCTAGGGCCTAACTCAAGTAAGTTGGATACATGAAAGTACAAATGACATAGAAGAATGCAGACACTTCTATTTTTTATTTGCTTTTCATTTCTTTGTTTGCACTTTCCTTTTTCACTTTTTTTTTATGAAAAGTGCTACAAATGATATAATACGACTAAGAAATAAAAAAAAATGCACATGCACTCACTATCTATCTTGACAAAACTGCAAATCTAATTGCACAAACTTTTGACACTGCTTTCGCATTTTTAACGGCTTCAAACGCAAAAACTTATAACTGCAAAGTTGCAGATCTTATTCTTCTAATCAATTTTCATATATGGATGACATAATTTGGAATCGGGAAGCAGGAGATATTGGCCCCGCAATACAGTCTTTAAAAAAATTTTGAGATCAAGCAGATTTACTTACAACTCGAATTTCAATAGGCGCGATGTTCTGTAGGAAGATGGTGTTCTATCTTTTGTTGTAGGCATGATTTTCGGTAGGAAGATGATTTTCACAAAAACATAATGGGTGTTGTAGTTTTATGCATCTCTTTGGGTTCAAAAGTAAAGGTTCTATCTTTTGTTCTCTATAAAGGGCAGAGTTCACAAGCTAAAATCACCTTGCTTTAATTGATGCCTGGGGCTGGAAGAACATGCCTTTCATTCTTTCAGGATTTATGAGCATATGTTTTCAGACAGAAGGTGGAAACAAGTAGGAGAAATGCTCCCCTATAAATGAGTCCAAGAATATGTACCTAAACACTCAAGAGAAGGGGTTCAACCCACCATAGGTCAAATATTTGTCTCTAGAAGCTAAAGCACTACTTAAGATTTTGAGACATACTTTGTACCCCAAAATCTGGCTATAGAAAGAAAGTGACTCCAGTCTTGGCTTGGCTTCTACATCCCATTGTAAGAAAGCATCCCATAAACAAGACATATTTTAGAATAGGAGAGATGGAGGAGGATATCTACAGGAAAATGACAAGCCATTTAATATTTGCACATATCATTTCTCTAATGTTGCTTGGAAGAGATTTGGTTTCCTCAACTGAGTTCAATGGAGAATTTAAAATCTTTCCAAAACAGTACAAACTAGGAAAAGTATTGGGAGATGTTGTCAAGGATGCTAGGGGTGTTCATCCTATCTTATCCCATATACAAGCACGATATTCTACTGAGGAAGTGACTGCTGGAGGGAGCGATAGCCAAGAAAGTGATGATGATAGTGAATCTCATAATAGTGATGCTACACAATATTCTAATTCCTATCATCTTAGTCAATTTGAAAGTCCTAATGTTTTTCCTTGCTCATCATATCCTCAAGACCAAGGCCCTCCTATGTCATTTGCACCACAAGGTAGTGAACATACTCAAGTTATCCATGACAGTTATGGAACTACCAAAAGAATGATTGGCAATGATGATCCAAGAGCTGAAGTGAGAAATTCATTAGGAATAGAAGTGTGATAACAAAATAAGAGTGAGCAACTTGAAAGATTGAGAGAACTTGCTATTGCTGCTCATTTTGCGAAAGGTCAAATGCAAGGGTTCAATCCAAGGTAGCATGATTTTGAGGCTGGAGGTTCTAGACCAACTAGGCCTATGGACTCCACCTTTTCCTCTCATGAGCAACATGTGCCACCTATGTATTCTCGATCACATCATGATTTCTCTAAGACATCCATTTGATCCAATGACCCAAGAGCAATAATTTCAGGGTTCAGGGCAAGGGACAATTCACCTCCTTGTTTGAAAACTTGGGAACACAAATTTTGGCCCTCTATACAAGCTTTATTAATTTTCAAAGAAGATATGATGAGAACATTAAAGGAATCAAAGGAATGCAACAAAAGATTGTTGGCTTGTAAGAATCAAGCTCTCATGGGGTTTATTATTTATTTTAAAGATTGATGCACTTAATTCTCAAATGGGGAATTCTCGGTTTTCATGGACCCCACGAAGCAGTGATTTCCTGGCGTCGACTTCGCCCAAGACTAAGGACTTTATTTTCATATTTCTTCTACACTCTTGGGTGAGTTGTTGGCGTAACCTAGATGCTTGTGTAAATTCAATCTCTGGCTGCAGGGTCCCAGGAGCATAGTTGAGTCTGTAGTTATCTCAGTTTCTGAAGTCTGTCAAAGGGTTTCGGGTCCGTGCTTCTTGTTCTAAAGTTCGTTTTTCGTAGCGCCTAAATTTTCCACTTCTCCAAATATCCTCTCTCATGTCAAACTTCCAAGTCCGGCGCCAAACTTTCTCTCCCAACCTATGTGATCTGCCGAAAATTACCGGTGGGTCGCCCTGGGGGTCGAACTGTCCTAGTTGTGTGTTCTCTTCTACTATGCTGTTGAGTAGATGCCTTAGGCCGGACTGTCCGGCCTTGGAGGCCGGACTGTCCGGCCCAAGTTATCTGTCTTGCAAGTTCTATTTTCCAGAGAGCAGATGCCTTCGACCGGACTATCCGGACCTTTTTTGTCCGGACAGTCCGGACCACGTAGTCTCCTCTCTGTCTCGAATTTATTTCTTACAGAGAGCGCTTGCCTTCTATCGGATTGTCCGGGAGTTGTCCGCAGTGTTGTCCGGCCTAGGGCTTGAGTCCGGATCTGAGATCTATTTCTTTAGGGTTCCGAAGTGGGGAGTATATATAGGCTTTCCTGGTCAAGAGGGGTGAGAGACTCATTTGCAACCCTAGCCACATTTCCCCAAGTGTGTGAGCTCTGTCCCATTGATCCTAGCCTTAGGGTTTCCATGTGCATGTGAGAGGAGTGTTGGTGAGGTGAGTGTACTCCGGATTTGTTCTCCTTGGGACTCCGTCGCCGGAAGGAAAATCTTCACCAAGCCGTCTTCATCAAGCTTTCATTGGTTTCTTGTGCCTCCGTGGGTCAGGGATGCCTCGTGTGTTGGGGGAAAGTCCAACGTGTGTCGGTGGCCGTCGCCGTGCATTGGTGGTGATGGAGTAAAGTCCATCATGCGTTGGTGGACGTCGCCGTGTGTCGGCGGTGTGGGTTTGAGGAGCTCACCGCGTGTGGGAGCACTCAAGATTGTGTGAGGGGTTTCGAGCTCACCTTGCCGTGTGTCGGTAGAAGATTTTACACGAGTGGATTGAGGCGGAAGGCTCGAGAGGGAGCCAGTTCTCGTGTGTCGAGGACTTGCCTCAACGGGGAGTAGGAGTTCGTCTCTGAACCTCGGAAAAATATCCTTGTGCCACATTTACTTTCCTGCAATTTATTTCCCCGCAAGTTTCCTCTTATATGCAAGCTTGTGATGTGTGATTCCAATTAATATGTGTGCTGTTGTGTTTTGATTCTCCGTGTGTAGTCCTAGGATTGGTTAGCTAAGTGGTTAACTTTTAATTTGACTAATCATCAACAAAACTTAAAAAAAATTAAAAGTAGTCCAATTTACCCCCCTCTTGGCCTCCGATCCCTTCAAGTAATATCAGGAATAGTGTTTTTAGGAATGGATTACTTGAAGAGAATGCAGGAGCACAATATAAGGAAAATTGATGAACTCGTTAACATGGCTTATTCCTCCCATTCGAGGCTAGACAATATAGTCATCGATATAGATGAGAACTGTGGAAATGTTCAAAAGAGATTAGATGCTAACACTACAGATCTCTGAAATCAAAGCTGAGCAACATCATATAGAATCTCTGAAATTAATTTTTTATTTGTCTAATCATCAAGAAAACACAAAAAAAACTAAAAGTAGTCTAATTCACCCCCCTCTTGGTCTCCGATCCCTTCAAGTGGTGTCAGAGCGTTAGGATCTCCGATTGTGCTTAACCGCTCGAAGATGGCTTCGGACGAGGGTAGTGTAGCTTCAAATAGGATTCCTCTCTTTAATGGTACAAATTTTTCTTACTAGAAAATTCGCATGAGATGCTATCTTTAGTCTCTAGGATATGATGTGTGGAAAGTTGCAGAAAAACCTCTATGAATTGTTCTTGTGCAAAATGTATTCGTAATTTGAGTTGTAACAACCGACATTGATTGATATGGATTGTACTATTCTTTATGACTAGATACTTGTATATGTTACTAGTCCTTAAGATTGTGATACAAGACTTGTATTTATTTGGGATGCAGAGTAATAACGTTTTATTCATTTTTGGGTCAATGTTGCTGAAACTAATGGTGCTGTGAGAATTAATTGTTGTCTAGCCAATCCCCGATACGACGGTTGGTTAAAAGTAGCGGGGTCTGGAAGTGCATTAGACACATATATTTCAATAGCAAATATGTATATTTGCAAGATGTTGAAGGACCATTTGTTTCCAATTGCGGTTAGAATCCTATATGACCGGTGTAAGTGTGAATACTGAGGAAAATATAAGGGGATGTTCATGTGACTATGTTTTGGATTTAATAAATGATTAAATATACTCTTAGCACTGATGTGATGAGCTTTTAGCATGAGTCTACTTTATCAAATATTGTTGTGGTTGTTTAATAATCATGTATGAAAGGGAGTGTAGTGTAAATGGTTATGTGTGATGCTATTTAAGCTTAAATTCGTGTCACTGCAGTAGGTTAAAAGGAGGATAATTGATTAACCAACCTAACAATGAAGTTTAGAATTTTCGATTCTGTAACTCAGGTCCGGTCACCTAGGTTAGGTTGAAACAGCTATTTTTTTGTCTTTAACTACACCATTATAGCTAATTTGTTGATGGATAACTTTCTAAGTGTTGAGAGGTGTTTCATGCAACCTCCGTGTCAAAGCTATCGAATTCACCGGTGCCAAGCACCACATGCAATGGTTCCAAGCCGCACTCCATTTGGGCTCATTACCTCCCTAGTAGGGTGCCAGCACCACATGCAATGGTTCCAAGCTGCACTCCATTTGGGCTCATTACCTCCCTAGTAGGGATGTAACGGATCTGATATGAATAAAAAAATGACTTGTATAGTATTTGTATCCATGTCTTTTATCAAATACAAATTCAGACAAGGATAGCACCAAATACAAATAATATCAGTTATGAATACAAATCGAATATGAATGCTCTCTATCGGATAATACCTGATAACATATACTAGGGAAATATGTATATAAAGCACGTATAGTTGTCACTTGTTGCACATGAAGTTATAGTCATGGTGCTATGTATCCAAGTATGAATACCTGACAAAGAAAAAGACACGCATAAAACTATATAAATCTTGCCATTTTGAGTACTAGTCAGTCATCCTAACATAGAAATCAATAGCTGTAGATACAATATACGTGAATTATATGAAGCATGCAAGCTTCAAGAAAAAAATGAATCGAGTAAGTGAAGTATAATGGAGATGGTGTATAAATGCTTTTACTATATGAATAGTATCCATCAAATTTTATTAAAAAAATCAGATTATATCCATACATCCATCCCAAAGCATTCAAATATCCACAACATTATCCAAATCACCATTCAGCGTGGTTCGGACAGTTGGCCAGTCAAAATTATAGCAACAAGTGCTTCTAGCCATACCATTTTCATCCCAAACCCATAGCAACAAGAATTTGGAAAGTGCCTCTAGTCTTCGCTCCAGCAGAAGCCCCACCTGCTGGACCCTAGCAACAAACGCCACATCTAGCATGCGCCCCAGCTCCACCAGGGAAAGATGGCATGCTTGAAAGATGCAAAGTCGTATAAGCAAGAGAAGGGATTCGTGAGATGAAAAAAAAATAGCAGTGGCAATGAAGTAAAAAAAAATGTAAGATTGTCAGAATATATACATACGCTTCATGATAACTATTAAAAGAAACAGACTAGATCGATGCGAGCATACAGCAGCAGGCAGTAAACTGTGCCAAAACAATGACATTTCTTTTTGTATGTTAACCTTGTGGTCTTCGTAGTATTTACTGCTGTGTAAAGAGGACATTTCATATATGCTTTTCAGCATTTTCATGTATCAAAGCTTTACAGGTTACATTTCTACCACTCCCCCGCAAACAGAATTCTTAATAGCAAGCAAGCCAAACTTGCAAGCTCCAGTTACACCAACATGCATTTGCTTGTGCAAAAAGTTACCAATTTTCGCATTAAGCCAGCCAACAGGACATGGTCGGGACACCATTGCTTCACATTCGGGGAAGATCATTCCTCCAGCAATTTGATGAAAACTTGTGCTGATGTAGTAACTGATCGGCTCTCTATAAACCATCACTTTGGACATATAGACAAACAGAATGATTGCACAGTCAGACAATCTTAACTGGCTTTTCTCACATTGACCTCAGTACATGTGAGGAAGATGGTGCCACATGATGAAGAAAACGAAAAAGGACTTCCACCTGGATTTTTTCACAAGAAATTGCTAGTCCATTGTTATATGTTAGAAGTTTGCCATTTGGGGTCTAAAACAACTGGAAGAAAAGACTTGTGGAACCATCACCAAATGACCGAATATCAGCAGGCTTCACTAATGCTCTACACAAGGGGCAAGTCCGTTCTCGCTCAAACCTGGAAATAAATAGGATAAAAACTGTCATATCATGAAAATTTCCTTTTTGAAAATCACAAGTTAAATTAAGGGATACCACTAAGCATCAGAATGCTTCACTACCAAAAATTATGTTTCTATCCTAAGTTCCTGTTTATTACCATAGATCTGCGGCGTTACCAAAAGCTGTGGTGCATATTGAAGGAAGATTATCATGAAGATCATAGATTTGAAGCACCACATCATCTGGTCATACTAAGGAGTTCCTAATTGATACATCATTTTTCTTTCAATAAAACATCCCCAAAGATGGTTTCATTCAATGTAAGAACGTTCAAGTATTTGTTATGTATTACCCAAGAGAGTCAAGAAACAAAGATGCAAAGCACCAGAGAAAAGCATATTGCAAAAATCATGTAAGGAAAGAATGTTACCATTCTGAGACACAATCCTCGCAGAATATATGTTTACAGCGAAGGAGAACAGGAACATGCATCTTCTCCTGGCAGATGGCGCACATATCACCAGCAGTAATTACCTGCACCAAGTTCCAGCAACAAACAGATTGTTCACAAATTAAAAAAAATGGAAAACAACCACAAAGGACATATCTGATATTACATATTTTCTATGCTGGAGAACTTATGCTCTGAGAATTTATAGGAAGGCCATCTTTAAATGATGGATATAACTCACAGGGTCAAAAATTCCTCAAGGTCCTCTGTTCTAAATTATAAGCGATAAATAATCAACCAAAGTAATCTAATGTCGACAACTAGATGCTACTGTCTGAAAGTCTTTCAACAAACAGAAACTACAAAAACCATGCCACAACAAACAAGAATTCAACACTGCTCAGAATATTATGGGCTCTAGCCAACAGTATCCTGTTACCCACTACTAGGGGTACTGACTTGCGAGGACGGATATGTGCTCTAGCGAACGGTATCCTGTTACCTACTACTAGGAAGGCACTGACTTGTGAGGGGTCTTAATTAAATCATGCGGTTCCATTAATGAATTAAATAGTTAAAAGCCATCCTTTTTTTCAAATTTCAAAGTGATAATATTCATGCTAGTATTATAAATGCTTTAAATTAATATTTACAGCACTGTAGTTTTTGCTCAGGCACTTGCCAATAGAGGAACTTTTACCTGTTCTGCTGTTGCATAAGAGCCGTAGTGCACATCTTTACGTGACAATGCTTTCACTGCAGCTAAGAATGATTGAACCTGGAAGACACAAGCCCAAAGATTACAAGATAATAGAGATGTGCTAGACTGCCAATCCATGTTTTATGCTCTCGCCTGCTGACCTTCTCAACTACTGAAGTCAACTTGAAGGTCAGGTATAGCCCAGTGGTTAAAGATGAGAACAGACTCCCATATTCCTTGTTCAGAAAAAAACGATACCAAACAGGAGTTGGTAACAGGGCACGGTATAGGAGCAGAAGGTATTCCACGAGGGTTAGCATTTGTCCCTAACAAAACAAGATGAACTAAAATTTAGTAAAGCATTAAAGAAAGTTGATTTGCTTGCAATTATAAAGAGAATTGAAAAAAACTTACTAGGGTTCAAGATATGAGTCATCTCACTATCTCGGAACAGCAAAATAAAATCACAGTGATACGAAAACTAATATTTGGGAAAATTAATCACTTTATGCCAATACGAAGCCTTCACACTAGAATACGCTTTATCATACATGTTCTCCAAATCCATAGGAAATGAGTCCAACAACACTATTCCAACACATGATATTTCTGATCACGTGCCATGTGAAGAATTTACCATTCTTGGCTAAGTGTTTGCAAATGTTGTGTAAAACGTACTAGCCTACTATGCCTATATTGCATGTTCCAAAAAATCAGTAAGCATCATGATGTAGGCACACATTAAATCATATAGTAGATTTAGTGTTAGGGAACAAGACTAGTACCATCATGGACAAGACTAGTACCATCATGGTCATAGTGCTCTTAGAATACAGAAAGAGATTTTTCCGGTGTGGAACAGGAAATAAACCCTCGGTAAATTTCAGGTAACAAGAAATATCATGGACATATGGCACTTCATAATAAAAACTATCCAGTCTGGGAGCAAAGGACACTGTTAACACTAGCATTGATATGTGGGCTGCACAAAGCAAAAGAACCCAAATACTCAATATCATAGTTCTGATCCTTCGATGGCAGCAGCCGTTTTACCGGTTCAAAATATTTCTTCACATTCCGATACCAGAACATTAATCATTAAATTAAAGAGCTCCACAAAATATGAACATTATTATCATAGCACTAACTGTTCATCTTATATTGTCAGTGGAAGGTCACATAGAATTAACAAACTCCACACAAGAATTTATAACCATGATTTCAGTAAATCACCAAATAAAATTTGTACTAAAAAAATTGAATTTAGATAAGATCATCACCTGCTTACGGTAGTTACGGCCTCTGCTGTTCTTATAGTACATAAGTAGTATACATTTGATGGCCATTGCTGCCTGACGGACCATTGTATCTGCAAGTAGCTCTTTGTTAGAAATGTCAATGCACCTACAGGCAAATTAAAATATTTTTCTGTCCTTCTAAAAACTTTTTTTTACTTAAAATGATGATCATACAGTGCAGCTAATACGAAGAATTAGTCATAACTATAAGTGCATAAATGTTTTTCTAAATAAAATGGATATCTCTAGTAAAAGTGCAGCAGGCATTCCCAGATTTCAAGCACAGCTAAATATTGAAATACATTCACAACATAAGGACTGACTCTGATACATGTAAATGTAACTTAAGCACATTACATATACTTCTCCAGCCCACCATCCACTAATCATCCTACAGGTGGAGAAAAGTAGTGCAGGGAAAATTTTAAAATTTTAATGACTAAGTTGTAGTACAATATACCATAGCGTTCCTATTATTTTTCTTTCATTCTTTCCATATTTCATTGAGAAACATCTTCCTTTCCAAGTTGTTAGCAAGCAAGGCAAGCAGACACCTGGAGAGGAAGCAAGGCAAGCAGACACCTGGAGAGGAACGATGCCAGTAGAGGATTTAGGGAGAGGCCAAGGCCATCGACAGCGAGACATAATCACTAGGGGAGGGCACTAGGCAGGCGGGGCAGCAGCAAATGAGAAGGAAGAGGCAACGGGCGATGAGAACCAAGATTAGGCAGTAAAAATGATTGGAAAAGAGAGGAACAGCGCCAAGTGGCTCCCTGTAGAATTGCGTCCCGATAGGAATGGGACGGGTGTATTTTGCTGTTTTGCAAATTATGTCATCCCTAGTTCGGTAGGTCTAGATCTCTGATTGTGATATGTTGACTTTTACAATTGTGCAAAACACGAACATCAATCGAGAGAAGTTGGCCACTTCAAAGAAAAACCTTTTAAATAATGATAATAACAAGAGAATTTCCTGTATGCCACTGGAAAAGTTTACAATTCCCTATCTGCCGCTCGAAATTCTCTTTTCCCTTACATGCCACTGGTTCAAGTTTTCTTTTCCCTCAGTGCCACTGCTGTCAAGTCCATTAGTTTTAGCTATTTAAAAAGTTCATTGATCTAAAATGCCCCTTCGGTTTAAAACTTTAAAAAATCATATCTCCTTCATTTTAACTCCAAATTGAGTAATTCAAACTTTTAAATTTATGTAAAATCATTCTCTACTTGCTATTCAAATATTTGTAACATTTGGTATTTTCAGCTTTTGTTCTCCTTTTTCATGAGGCATGTTAGGTTTGATTAATATTAAATAAAATTTACATCCAAAAAGTTTTAATTTTTACTTTCAAATCTGACTATACATGATTTTATGAATCCGTATAAATTTTTCTCATGTTTTTATGAATTTTATACTATTTTATGAATTTTTCTACTTTGTAACGTATTAAAAAGACAGGGCATAATGGTCATTTTGTAACTCCGTTATATTTTTTACCGCTTGAGTGGCACCGAGGGAAGAAAAAACTTAAACCGGTGATATGTAAGGGAAGAGCGAATTTCGAGTGGTAGATAGGGAATTGTAAACTTTTCCAATTGCATGCAGGGAATTCTCTCTAATAACAAAGCACTTGTACCATTTTATTCTAAAAATCTAGTTATTGAGTTTATAAAACCAGTGTTCTCAAAGTTGGTAAGCTGTTTTCGTTCAGTTAACTCACCTTGTAGTGGTTATACAGAAATCAGTCTTGTAATTAGTTTTTTTTTATGTTAACATGGTTTTACATTTTAGTTTTATGTGCAACTACAGTCGTAAAGCAGCAAAAAAAAAGGGCATCTAATGCATCTTTTTGTGAATATAGGCTTGGGTTCAAAAAAAACTGTTGTCAATGTAACCATGTGATGATGTAAATCAATTTTAAATACAATTATTACAAGCTAATAAAGAAGTAAAGTTCATGATTCACATATTTTTTATCCAAGTTCCAACCATGTCATACATAGGTAATATCTTATCAGTTGTAACCAAACAAGCAGACCAATTTCCTACAAGTAAACCTCAAGTGCGCACAGAGCCTACTAAAGCCATGTTTTTAGTGCTTTTGTAATGCATCACAAATATCCCGAATTCAGCCTATTATACATGAATTGATCTGTTTATCCACATAATCAATGTGCTCAACCTTGTTAACCTATTAACTCAATAGTTATGCAATATTCAACTGGGGACAGGGTCTAACGTCCATTATTCGGCATAATAAATAATAATAGCTCCAAAGAGCTCACTCTGTGGATTCAGAAATGGTTTTCTAAAAACATAAATAACAAGATAAAATTGTCCAATTTAGAAAAGGATCCAAATATGACAATAATTAATTATTAAACTAACAGCTCAAGAAAGAAAATTACGTGCATCCTGTACAAGATTCAGCTATGGTACAATGGAGAATTTATGTGAGCAAATTCAAATAACCATTTGAGGAAGTAGAAATACCATTGACCATGATGATAAAAATTGCGTGCCAGAATGGTGGTATATCTTTTGGAGGAAGCATGAACAGAGGTCTGAGAAGATCATCATTCCTGTACCACCAATAGACACCAAACACATGAATCATGAAGATTACTGTAATCCCGACAAGCACAACAATTTTTCTTTCACCCTGTGAAACAGAAAAATGTCAGAAACATCAAGGTATGAGCAATGACAGTTGATTTTAAAACCTAACAAATAGGTTCCAACTAGTTTCTCCAGAATAAGTACGACAGATGGTCTTAGAAACAAGCTAATGCATGACTTAATTAAAAATATAACTCATCATCATCTGGTATCAATTAAATTATTCCTACCCTATAACACTTTCCAAAGGTGGGCAGGGGATAGAACAAGTCCAGTATGACTAAAAGCTTCCTAATGTTTATAAAACAATGCATGCCTTCAAAAATCATATTTGACAATGATTAATGTTGATTACTATTATCCAAATCATCAATAAAAAATCTGTTTGTTGATGATAAATTATTATATGTTATCTCAAAATTGACAACGATAACAGAATGGAACTGGCTATCTAGTAGTCTTTTAAGATATTTTATACCAAAAGAATATGTAAGATACATATTTTTGTGTTGATGATAAATCATCACATGGTTACCCAAATTAATGACGATAACAGAAACGAAGAGGCTAATTTGGTAGGCTTCCAGATCTCTTACACTAAAAGAATGCGTTAAGGTAGGCTTGCAAAAATAGGGAATTTAGGTAGGCTTCCAGATCTCTTACACTAAAAGAATGTGTTAAGGTAGGCTTGCAAAAATAGGGAATTTAATGCATCCAAGAACTCAAACCTTCAAAGCAGTTTGCTTCCGCAACATATCATTTGACTTGAACATTACAGCAGCAATCCAGATTGTTACAAAGAAACCTGAACAGCAACCCTTCCATTAGTGTGCATAAAACTCCTCCAAGTCGACTGTTGCCCAAACAATAATGTAAATATAAAGTTGAAAGAGGAATTTAATTCCAAGGAATCCTCTCAAATAAAATGGTTTCGCCAGTCCAAAGGTTAATATGTTATATTGACATAAAAAATAAAATGAATGGACAAACACTAAATATTAGAAAATAGCTGACAATGCATAAAAGGTTATGGTTACATGTTTATTCAACTGAAGCAATGCACAAAGGTAGCTATTAGGAATCCCTTAGTTTAAAATATTGATGTACATGCTAAGCCTTCCAATACAGACTTCTTGTATGGAAAAAAAAAAGTTGGCCCATAACAAATAAGATTGTTGCCACCACCCCTCGAACACACACTAAATGCTCAGATCCTAAGACAGATGTATTCATCTCCATTATAATTGCAAGCCATGAAAATAAAGTGCATACAAAAAAAAACCCAGCTATGGTAGACGAAATTTCCTCTTAAGTCATAATTAAAGACGTGGACAAAATGCACTTATTTGCAGACATACAAGACTAGATGAAACACTTCATCAACCAATCTTACACACTTCATCAACTTATCCTACTCCAGTGCAGATTGTCAGGGAGGACTGATTTCCGCCAAATAGAGTTCAGCCTTGAGCAATTATTTTAAGACAATGTAGCTAACTTTCAAGACCCAGACATAATCACATAAATGCTTTCCACACAGGATTCATCTGTAAGTCAGGCTAAAGCCCATCACCAAGTAACCACATTATCCTCCTGGCTACAGTGATTGAAATAAACTATACAATCTCAATTACCATTAGAAGTTAAAAGAGATGCTATGCTGAGTCATAACACAACATATGACAGCTTAACAGCAAACATAAACAAAATAGCATGTCTGAATTACGTGTACTCTAAAAAAACACTTTTTTTTTCTTAACATTCAAAACAGATGAATCAAAGGTATTAGCACACCCAAACATTTCTTTTTTGAACCTGGATACAACAGGAGCAACTGTTCATGGCCTTACGCAAAAGGGATAGGTTAGTTGCATTTTTAAATATGAAAAATTGAGATTTAGTGACATAAAACAAGGTCTTCCAAAAGTAGAACAAACCGTTTAAGGGACGTTCAATAATCACCATTGATGAATCGCAAAAGGAGAATTGAGGATTGGAATAAGTGTATACTAAGAATTCATGGGGTCCCCAATGTTTCTTCATTGGGGCTGAGTAAACGCTAAAAAACCTCTATTCCATTTAGCAATCAATCTCACCAGATGTACTCAAAACTAAGAACGGCCAACGTATCAGCATCAGTACAGGCAGCACAACATTAGCACAAGGATTTTTATCATGTGTGCCATTGTAGAGTGTAGGGGTATCACAACAGCCATTATAAAACAACAAATATTATAGATGCCATTATAGAGTGCTCTAGAGTTTCATATGTGCCATTATGGGGACTATACAGAGGATACCAGCTCAAAATACAATGGAAAATACCAAAATACGGTATGGGCCCACATGTCATGCTCTTATGTGCTTCTTCCTCCCTCCTAATCCTCCTCTGCTCCTCTCCCTCTACTCCTCTCCTCTGGCAACTCTGGCGGCGGCGGCGAGGTGGGCGGCGGCGGTCGGCGGCGGCTGTGTCTGCGGCGGAGAGGTGGGCGCTGACGGTTGGCGGCGGCTGTGGCTGCGGCGGTGCTTGCAGCGAGGTGCTGCGGCGGCGGCGGCAGCGGTCGACGGCAGCTATGGCTGCGGCGGCGAGGGGGGTGATGGCAGTTGGCGGCGGCGGCGGCGAGGAGCTGCGGCGATGGCGGAGGCTGCAAGCTGCGGCGAGGAGCTGTACGGCGACGGCGGAGACTGCGAGCGGCGGCGAGCTCTGCCACAGATCCTCGCCGGAGTTCTCGACCAGATCCACGCCCAAGAGCTCGTTCCTCCGCCGTCCACCGCCTCCTCCACCCCCGAGGTCGCCGCCCGCCACCGCCCCCAAGGTCGCCGCCAGGGGGTTGCTCTGCCGGAGTAGCCGTAGTAGGAGCTTGTCGCCGCCCCCGAGCATGCCCCGCCATGCAGCCGCCATCCGCCGCCTCCTCCGCCCTTGTTGTCGCCGACCATCGCCGGCCACCGTCGCCCGTGAAAGAGATGGGGAGGTGAGGGAGGAAGGAGGAGGAAGAAGGTGGGGAGAGGCTGACATGTGGGTCCTACATGTCAGCCCCCGTATTTTGGGTGTATTTGCTACCTATAATGCCCATAATGGCATCCACGAAATCAAACTATACTATATAATGGCATCTATAATATTTGTTGTTTTATAATGGCTGTTGTGATACCCCTACACTCTATAATGGCACACATGATAAAAATCCTTAGCACAAAGAGGCAATCTTTTGAATAAAGAGAGTGTGTAGCAAACCTTGGAGATGCTGCCGTATGAAGACGACGAGCAGGAGAAGCGAGAACGGTAGTATCTGCTCGATCCACCGGGCGACATGGTGCACGTCATACCGCTGGTAAGCGCGGTCGGCGCCCCCATTTCCGGCCGCTCCGCTCCCATCCCCGCTGCTCGCCTCCGCGTCGGCGCCACCTCCCCTCCCCGCGGCGGCCGGGTCAACGTCGGACGCAGCGGTCGCCTCGATCGAGTCATCCGGCGAGGCCGCCGCCGCAACGCCGGCCGCGTCCGGGTCGCCGGCGCCACCCTGGATCCGGATCGAGACCTCCCCGTCCCCAGCCGCAGCGGCTGAGAGTAGCCCGTCAGCCTCGGGCGAAGACGATGACGGGACCGCGGGCTGCGCCATCTGCGGGGCGGGGCCGGTGGGGACGACGCCGGAGTACTCGAGGAGCGCGGCGAGCGGGGCCTGGAGGAGGCTGGAGGCGGAGAAGCTGAGGCCATAGCGGCGGAGGCCGGAGGGAGCAGTGCCGGAGCCGGGCCCAGCGCCCGCGCCGCGGCGATCGGTGGAGCCTCCCGCCGGTGGCTCCATCGCCGGCGGCGGCGGCGGCGAAACCCTAGAAGCGGAAGCCGGCGGGGCCGCGCACACGGAGGTGGACGCGGACGCGGAGACCCCTGGAATGGGAGATTCGGTAGATCCCTTGCCCTTGCTTGGGTTGGTTTGCTTTCCTTTTGTTTTGTTTGGCTTTTCTTCGCCGTGGTGCCGCGGGGGTGGCCTCGGCTTCAGCGCCCTCTCTTTTTGTTCTGTTACTTATGTACACGTTTTTCTGCGCTAGTTCTAAAGTAGTCAATTTATTTCCAACATATTTTTTAAAATAGTTAATTTATTTAAAACATATGTTCATAGAATATTGATTTGTCTAAAACATACTCCCTCCAGTTCTATGTTTCCTGTCGTTTTAGACAAGGGCTCTGTTTCTTTTAGCTTATAATCAGATTATAAGCTGCAGCTTAAAATTTATCATTTTTGTACCGGTTATATTTTGAAATATTTTATAGTTATTTTTTTCGAAACTTTGCACAATTTGTCTCAAAGATCTCAAAAATATTTTTCATAATTTTTTTGGCTCTTTAAATCTTCTATAAAAACACTACAACCTTTTCAGATTATAATCTAACCGCCCAAAGAAACACAGCCAAGATCTCATATACCAAGGACTAATAAATACATAGGAACTCTGCAACATAGCACTAAATGTTCATAGCTCAGCGGTGTGCTCATTGGTCTGATGTCCTGGATTCCAGGGTTCGATCCCCCCGGCACACCCACTTTTCATGCGTTCTTCTTTTTTCCACCAATGAGATGCGCTACATACTTTGGAAAGGTGGTGGCTTTAACTACACAAGGCTTCAGCGACAGAAATTTTCATCCAAAGCAAAAAAAAGCTCCAACGACAGGTAAATCCGAACTAGAGGGAGTAATGTTTTACCAATATGACATATAATATGAAAAAAAGAACAACTATTGAAATATGACAAAAAAAAATTGATGAACATGACAAAAAATCAAATGGAACATATCGAGGCATAGTCGACTAGTATCGGAACATGCTAAAAAACCGTTGAATCATGTTGAAAAGAACATTGGAACATAGCGAAAGAAATTGATGAAACAATGCAAAAATTTGATGAAAACATAATGTGTCACGGTGAACCATCCACCCTAATACAAAGCGAGATGCTCCGCAATAATAAAAGTGATGTTTCGACAAATAAGCTTAAATGTTTCATACATACAAGCGTGATGTTCCAACGGACAAAAATCATGACACACCTTGTCTTCACCATCTTCTTCCTCATATTCAGCGAGCCCCATCATGCTCATCGAATCTGGCCACCTAGCTCGTTAATTAGGAGATGGATCAAGTGGGGAGAGAGCGACGTTGCTCCTAGCAAACTTCTTTTAATTTGCATATACAATCATGGATGCGAAAAAGCTAGCAACAACAACAAAAAGGAGAGATAGAGCGCATTGCTACAAACTATCTTTAATTTGCACACCAGCATAGATGCAAAAAGTTAGCAGCAACAACAAAATGAAAAGAGAGACCGCGCGCCGACAACAACGACAATAGCGTGCGAGGTGGCTGTGGTAACACGAAAATTTCAGCAGCCATGCAAGGTGCGGAGGGGGAGAGAGATGTGAAGATGATGTTTTTTGTAGCTACATCATCATCACAAGATAAAAGAAAAAGATGGTGTCCAATTAAGTTGGATGTCCGATAGCAAACAATGCCCAAAGAAACTCTATTTAAAAGCTTTAATTTTAATACTATTTTTGCAAATCCCAAAATCACTAGATAAATATTAGCAAAAACATCAAAAATTGAACTTCCCGTTAGAACCATCTCATCAAATGATTGCATCATACTAATGCCAACATGATGAAATTTGAATAATTACTGTTAAAATTTGGAAAAAAAAAACTACTAATAAAACTTGACTATGCACTCATGGAACTTGGAGAAGATACTAATGAAACTTGACAATTTACTAATAAAAATGGATGAAAATTGATGAAACTTTGTAATGTATCGATGAAACGTATAACCACTACTCAAATTTAAGAAAACTATTATTGAAACCTGACAATGTATTAATGAAACATTAGGAAAAATTGATGAAACATGACCGAAAACTACTTAAATATTGCTAGATGATGGAACATAGATTTTGCACTAAAAAACTTGGCAATGTATGGATTTAAACATGGGTGAAACCTGATAAAACATGAAAAACAAACTATTGAAACATGGCAAAAGAACAAGTGAAACATGAAACAAAACTTGGGCCTTGTTCTTTTAGATGATAGTTGCTGAATAATTTAATCTGAAAAGTTGTGATCCCTCGAGAGAGGCTTTGGAGTGCCCAACAAATTATAAAAAATTACTTCAGAAACTTTAAGTAGAACCATTTAAAACCACACAAAAATAACTATAAAATATTATTTTGTTTGGCTTGTATAAAAATTATAAAGCTAATTTTTAATTTAATATAGGGTGAAAAGAACAAGGCCTTGATTTAAGATGGCAAAAGATGCAATGAAACTTCATGTTTCACCGTTATCACAAAAAGTTTCACCCCATACACAATATGTTTCGTGAGAACAAAACAAAGTTTGTCCGACAAACCCGAAGTTTCATACAATGACGCACCTTCTTTTTATTGTTTTCTTCTCTAGATCTAACAAGCCCTCATGTCATGCTCGCCAGATCAAGTAGCCAAACTCGCCAAATGGAGCTTCTCGGGAGTATAGATAGGGAATAAAAGGGAACAAGAGAGAGAGGTTACGAGAAAGTGGGCATGGGAGTGATGGGTGCCAATGGCGCCGGTTTCCGGCCAACAAGGGTTGGTGCAAGTCAGCCGAGCGCTGCCTGAAGCTCCATTAGCAGTAGCAACAAGATTTAGAAATGGATGCATCACTCGTCACACAGAAAAAATAAGAGAGGAGCCATATTGGTGAGACCCGCATATGAAAAAAAAGGTTGCATATGCCTCTTGAGAGTATGGCACGCAACCAAAATTAATAGGAGTAGCTGAAGTTTAGCTAAAGGTTCAAGTATAAAGTTTAGCCTCTTCTTCCCTTCTATTGTTCACTAAAAGTTATAGGTGAGTCTAAGTGGGATTAGAGCCCCATGACCCGGTGTTAGAGCTACCCCTACTCATGTGGGACTTCATGCGTGTCACTAGTAAAATTTCTAAATCTAACTTTGGCTATTAATTTTTTATTTCAAAGCCACTAAATAAAGCAGATAAAAAGAGTTATAATAAAGAATATTTCGACACTGCAACGGAGCATTTGAAAATTAGTCTGTGGATTTCTAATCAAACCATGAAAAGTATAACTCTAACCACCTAGAGCTATCTTTATGGATATATAATTTGACCATTAATTTATTCTAAAATCAAATAAAGTATAATATTACTCTTTCCGTAAAAGATGTTGATAAAAGTAAACCTAGAGGCAGTTTAGCGATGAAATAACTGCACAATCACTTATATGTAAAGTATGCAAATATTGTAGAGTAAAATAGTCATGTCTGCGATGAGCACACGATGGGGTTATTCACTTGGTAGTATTTTCCTTTTTCAAAAAACGGTTTCAAAGTGGTTTTGGTAGTGATGGAGAAGGCAAAAAAAAAATAATGAGTTACGATTAAAAAGCTCTTTGAAAACATGTTTATACTCATACAGTATAACTCATCTCAAACTTGCTAAGTATTCTATATTCACCCGGGATGAAATTGTTACCCGTATTCATTCCTTATCTATTTCGGAGTGGTGGAAGGCGAGGAGTTCATAGACATTTAGGAGCGTGTTTCTTGTTGTCCTTACATGTGGATTTTCCGTCAATATAACATTTTAGTGTAATTTTTAGTTCCACGACAAGACTACAGAGTGACAAATCTTTAGATGTCCCTTTACAAAATATATCATAACTAATAGACATTCAAATACATAAATACCTAGTTAAAAGTACAATATTACATAGTGTGATCATACAAACATACACTACGTATTCAAAAGCATTTAGAATAGGACCTCTGAAGTGTTTCTAATCACACACTCTCTTTGCACGACATTTTATAATTGGCTCTAAGCTAAAAGCATCCTCTAAGCTTATATGTGGCTCTAAGAAAATTATGCATTAATACTTACCTATGGCTAGTGGTCGTTGATGCCCTAATATTTGTCATTCTCAAATTTTGGTAATTAAGCGGTTGCTACTCACTAGTCAGTGACAAATCTTGGTTGGTGTCCTAGCATTTAATAGGGGTTTAGCATGTGTCAACCTATTTGACGATATTACGTATGTCAGTGTGCGAGAAAATCTTCCTCATCCTAACAAGAATTTGTGTTTTTAATGAGGCAAGAAGATTGCTCCACCTAGATTATACGGATCCTTTAACCAATAGGACAAATGGTTTTTATCCTGGTTTGGGCCTCCTTAAATGTGGGATCATCATCAATATATACATGTTTGGATAAATCATCTGAGTTACATGTAGGCGATGTACAAAGTAGAGGCTATGAGCTCTAAAACAAGAGTGATATACAATATGATTGAAGAAGGCTCTTTCTCCTTATGGAACTCAATGGACTTTGTAGATCTTAATTTGGATGGATTTTGCCGACCCTCTATTTGTTGTTGTATTTCTTGCTACTCTCCTGAGTCGCCACCTCCTTACATATAAGAGCTATGGTAAGACATTGTGTCATCCTTTTATCACACCATAAAACAACCTATTTCGTCCACCAAAGGAGTTATAGTTGACTCAATCTTTGTTTGTTGGATGTCATGTTTTATCCGGGATGTTTGTGTCTATTAGATATCTCTTCGTAGGGCTTCTCTTTATGCGATGTTTTGTTGGCTTCTTGCTTCTGGACCATGTCAGGTCATTTAAAATACTGATACAGCTGATGAGTCACCTTTTCTTTTGTGTTTGTTGTTCTCTAGATCGTGGGGTTATTCTGAAGACAAATATCAATGCACGTGAAATGTTCTTCTTATGTTGCCTTTATGACCCAACTTAGCATATAAGGACAATTCCAATGCAAGATTTCTAAATATTACTCCATTTCTATAGGTGTCGTGTCACCTATAAACTATAGAAGAAACGATGACTCCACTGCATTGTATCTTAACTTTGTTTCCATTATTAATACTTTCTCCTTTCTCCAAAGCCATATCCTCATTACGCATTAATTGTAAAGCTTTGAGATAGAAACATTTTCTTAAAGAAGAAACGATCTCCTTCTCTATGCATTAATTTATACCATGTCATCTTTCTATCCTACCTGGTATAGTAAAAAATAAGTGGAGAAACCGTGGCTTTGTTCTTTTCAGCTAAGCGTAGTGTAGTGTTTCACTGTAGCAAAAATTTATCTTTTTTATATAGCCAATTTGGTGTAATAATTTGTAATGATTTTTCTCATGTTTTTAGTAGTCCTTTTAAAGATCCTAAAACTATTTTTTAATTATTATTTTATAACATTTAAACTTTTATTTAAAAACCGTCAAATTTTGCTACAGTAAAAGGCTACGCTACGCTAAGTTGTAATGTACAAGGCCTCTGCTGTAAGTGCCCTAATTACATGCATCGAGGGAACATTTTTCTTATCGGACATGGTGCGGAAGCAGCAAATTTGACCCTAAACATCCTTCTCAGTCTCAGACTAAAAGCCCATCCCAAAAAAATTACAAAATACTAGAAAATAAGAGTTCTTCGAAATATAGGAAAATGATTAATAAATAAATACATTTAGATTCAAACCGTCTGAGCTAAACAGACATTTTGATGTCTTTTATCGAAAAAAGTGTTTTAGACCTTGTTCTTTTTATTGTTACAAACCATTTCATATTACTATAACAAATTTTGTTATTTCTATATAGACTATATGTTGTGATAATTTGTAACGATTTTTTTTGTGGCTTTCAGTAGTTTTTCCAAAGATTTAAAACTATTTTTAATTATTTTTTAGTATTTAGACTTATTTTCGAGAGCTCTCAAATTTACTATAATAATATGCCAATGTAATGATACGCTGAAAAGAATAAGGCCTTAATGTGGTGAAGCTCTTCCCTTATCGTGTGGCCTTAATATGGTGAAGCTCTTCCCTTAACGTGCGGAAGCTCTTCAATCCATCTTCTTGTTTCTTCTTTGCTTATAAATTAAACTTCGGTTTATTTTCTTATTTGCTCATAAAATGAACTTGGAGAGTTTTCCTAGATAACTTTTGAAAATCCAGTTCGTTTCATCTAACTTGAATTTTTACATAAATAAAAAAGAATGGGTTGCAAACTATTATCATTTTTTAAAATCGTAAGCACATTCAAAAGTACAGTTCATCGTTCCTCAGAAAAAAAAGGTGGAGTTCATCGAAGTTGCAAACTATCTTTTTCTTTAAAACGAAGGTTTTGCAGCAATAATGGTGTTATGAATTGAAGACTACTCCAGGCCACGCCAACACAACAGGCGAAACATTCCATTTGATGACTTTTTTCCTCTGATTTGTCAACAGGCAAAACGTTCTGTTTAATGTCTGTTTTCCTTTGATTTGTTCACGCATGGAGATCCCCTCAACCTCAAGGTAATAATCTTCCATTTGTGTATTGTCATTACATTGATGTTACATGTTCTACAACAGCACTGGACAGGAAACGGATTATGTGATTGCTTCTGGAGCTGAATTGCAGTAAGGGGTGTGGAGGCAAATGAATCTGGTTGACATCAAGCACACGGAGGCAAAAGCAAAACCTATCAAAAGGCCAGAGATGCTTCTCCGCATGTCCAATCGGAGGGAGCGTCTGAAGACACGGCCAAAACATGGAATCAGAGCACCGCATGCAATGACCATCCAATAGTCGAGTCCATCATAGTCGATCTTCGCAAGAATCGCGCTGATGGCAGCACTTGGTCCTGCAAACCCAGTCAAAGCTGCAGCTGCCAAGGCCCCACGCCAGCTATCAGTGGCACCATATATGCAGCTTGCAACAGCAGCACCTCGTGGTAAACCATGAAGGGAGACGGGAAGAACCATGTAACGGCCTAGACCATAAGCCTTGCGTGCCGCCACACCAAGTGCAAGCCCTTCAGCATAGGCATGAAGGAAGACAGCACCACAAGCAAGGAGCGATTGCAGTGTGAGGACACTAAGACAGAGGCCAGAGGATGATGTAATGACATTAACAGCAGAAGATTTCTTCCGATTGACCATCCTTAGGATGCTTGATGTGGTGACATGGTAGATGAGGAAGCCTCCTGTGAGGAGGAATAAGGTGGTAAAGAGGCCCATCTTTGAAGACATTATTAGTTGTAGTGGTCTCCATGCTGCAAGGCGGAAGGCAATGCCAGATGCTACACCAGTAAGAAGAGGGTGGGGCATGCTGAAGGCAAGAGAGAACGTGACAAGTATAATCCCTCCAAAAAGAGGTCCAAGTCCAAATACAAGCGATACCAAAAAACATGACGTATCTTCCGTGCTGCAAGTGATTAGAATTTAGTAACATGAGTATAAAGTTGTATTTACAAAGTAAATCCTGAAAATGCCTAATGGAAACTTACCTGTGACCATCAGTAAATCCTTGAAGCACAGTACTTAATGTTTCCATGAAAGCAACAGCAAGTGTTCCAGCAGAGGCAACCTGAGAAGGAGTGGCTTCCTGCACGTAACAGAAAATTAGTCAAAACTGCATCATCAAATCACAGTACAGCAGCTCCAGTCATTTACAGTTTCTTGATATGACAAAATGAATAAGGAAGTCACCTTAAAAGCATCAGGAAGAACCTCTGCAATAACTATCCATATCATGCATCCGGCAGCAAAACCAGTACAGAAGGGAAGCACCTTTTGAAATGCATCAGCACAAAGGAATGCAGGAACAGCAACAATTGGCTATATTTACCAAGAACATAAAAACAGGGTCAGAGTGGAAAGCAAAGAATGTCAACACAGATGTAACTTGCATGCAAGTTGGAATATTGCTGCATATATTTTATTGAAGCTGTGATACTGAGTGGAAGCTGAACTTGTGGATATTCGAGCAAAAAAGTACATAGTACAGTAGTTGCCCGGTGCCCCTGTGGCAATCCTCATCAATAGAATGTTCCATAGAAATGTTATTTCCAAAAATAAATGGTGATTATCATAACATTTAGCTGTCATATTATGGGCTTGCCTAGTTAAGGTCTCCCTGCCTCCCCAGTTGAGGATAAGGTGACCCTGGACCCTGCAGCGCGACAGTGTTGTGGACAGCAGCTGCACCACAGGGGCAGGGAGGGAGATAGACTACGGAAGCTTGATATAATTCTTGCTTATTGAAAAGATATGGCAATGCTGTGCTTGTACAGAGCCAGCCTTAGCAACCAATATAATCCTTTAAACTGATTCACATAATATTTCAACTAGAAAAGATCCCTAGCCCTATGAATAATTTGACAGCTAAGAAATCCCAGTAACCGGGCCTAGATGTTACGGCTGCTGTCATCCCAAGTCCATCTCCATGGGCTCCAATGGGTTGTACTATGCTACCTTGCTGCCTGCTGGGCAGCCACAACATGCAAATGCCAAATTGAGATCAACAGCAAAGCTTTTTCTCTAGTCAGTAATCATACTTCTTCGTGATGTTTGATAATCGCGTATAGCCTAGTATGCTCTTCTTTGCAAGTTCTTCAATATTAATACTAATTCTTCTCAAACAAATGTTATTGTCACTCCGTCGGTTTGTCAATTGTAACTTATCAGAGATTCCCAGAAAATTTTCAGCTTTACAGATCACACATACCAAACTAATACAGAACAGAACAGGCTTGCCACAGAAAACTACAAAATCATCATAATAGCTAGGGCATTACAATTTACAAATAATATAATAGCATGGCAAAGAAAGCAACAATGCTGTCAATATTAAAATTAGGTTATTGTCCATTGATCAGTATCACTTGTTTTAGTATTTCTCCTATTCAGATAACAAGGAATAAGTCAATAAAACCCAAAGAACAAAGCTAATTCATGTACGACTATGCCACTCTACGTTGCATGGCAATTTAGGGCCTTACTCTTCCATCACTTTGCAAGTGCACATAGATGCACCAAAACCCTCCTGCACAAACAAGTGAGCACAAGCACACACACAGACAAAAAATAAACAAGCTAAGGAAGTTCAAAAAGTTTCGCATTGTACAGAATATTAATTTTACAAAACAAACATTTTTTCTTCCTAGATTGAAGTGTTACAAGTGAACAAAATAAAAATTTATGCCCCCCTTATCTGGTTGTGAAACAAGAACAAAAATAACACAAAACTGACAAAACTGATAACCTTGCATGGCTGACTCCAGAATGAGGATAATATATACATCAGATGTTTCATATTTTATTTGAAGATTTAAAGCAAGCAGTCTACCTGTGGTAAAGATGTTATGATGCTCCATATCATTGCCTTTTGGGGCGACACACCCCTAGATGATAGTACCATGCTTACAGCTAGCCCTTCGGGTATGTTGTGCACTGCTATAGCAATAGTAACTAGAAGGCCTTGAGGCAATCCTTTTGAGCCAGCAAAGGAAACGCCCACACCAGATCCCTCCCCAAAAGAATGGAGTGTCATTATTCCGACAACAAGAATAACTTTACTTGCATCAGCACCTTTTATATCCAACATGCTTACTTCTCCATGTAGCTCAAGAAACTGTTGTTAACAAAATGATATAAGACAACCTATCATATATGAGAAATATAACCAGTATAACTTCATGGGATATGGTGTACAGATTAATCCTGAAAACATAACTATTGGTCTGAGCTGAAACCATGCTTAAAAGCACTTGGCATGCATGTATACTCAAAAGTGGAATTCAGATTGTTCAAATGGCCAACCAATGTATCATATGACGGAAAATGCAGATGAAAGCTCAAATGATGAGTACTATGTTGACATAAACCTAGCAATTTTAAAACATTCATTGAGAATGTATTTGATATTAAGTTATATTCAATTGACTCAACTTGGATCTTTCAAACTAGCGGATACAAATTCTTAGACTGAACAACGCCTAAGTAGGTTGCATACAATGTCATTGTCAAGCACTGGGTGCTAGTTGACTGCAATGTAAACAGGGAAAAGCCTTCTGAAAGTGAGCTAAGTTTTCTATTAGTTACAGCTTACAGGTTTAGAGCTATAAGCCTATAGTGCAAAACTCGATATTAAGTGCCATATACATGAGCATATGAATTGAATAAATTCCCATGGCAATAATGATCAAATTCTTCCAGGTTTAAAATCATTGAACTGTGTTTTAATATCTGGATATGAAATTGCTTGCTCTAACTTGTGGCAATATCAATGCAAGATAATGAATAATGACCAAGAAGCAACAAGTACCTTCTTACAAAGCCAAATAAAAATCCCTCCGCCCAAAATCCCGAAAACAACCCAGCTCCCACTGCCATACATCTGCCCTTCCTGCACAAGGTCAAAACTTGCCGCTAACATCACCCCGGCTGCTAGTCCATTGCAAAGGCCCGCCCACTGGGCTTCTAGCTCCAGGAAAAAGAATGGCAGTGCTCCCAACCCAGTTGCTGCAGCCATTGCAAGCGTAGACCACGCAACTGTAGACACCGACACCCTCCCACTCTTAAATCCATCCTGTCTGCCTGCACCCTCTGGCTTCCTTTGAGGTGCTTCCTGCACTATGCGCAAATCACCAATCTCAGTCTCCGCAACCGCCGAGACGTCCTGGACGAGAAAGAAGAGCAGGCAGAGTAGAACTACTCCAACTCCCCTGCTCATGCTGACTTTATTGCAGAAGATCACAAGCTTTCATGCCCCTGGCCGCATCAGGGCAGCAAGCATAGCATTGGCAAAGATGCCAATTCAAGAAGTAATCCTACAACATCCGCCTCAGCCCAGATTGGCATACTAATCATGATCCCTGCATGGACTGCAGGAGAGCTCCAACCCTGCCACAGAAAGAGGTCACATTAACGCTGTTCCTACACAACAGCTGACAGATTAAGCAAACAAAACAGTATTAACAACCAAAAAAAACAAACTTTTTTCCCCACACGCAACAAGTTAAGGACACCCACGAAAGACCCAAACCAACATCCGCCCGCAACAGCAACTAATCCCGCGTTTAATCCAAGAAAGATCCAACCTTTAAGCAAGAAATCAATGCCGGGAGACCTGGAGCGCGAGTCCATTACCTGGATTCGTCGCCCGCCGGAGGGCCCTCGAGAAGCCGCCCAATTCGACAGACGGGCGTGGCCTCAATCGGGGGGATTCGATCGGAAGCGGCTATCCGCCGATCCGCGCGAACGGCGGGGCCAGGGAGGAGTCTGGATTGCTGGGATCCAATGGAGGGGGAGCAATCTAAACAGTGACGGCAGGGTGGGGGTGGGGGGATCTAAAGAGCAGCCGCGACAGCCTGCAGTGCACGATGCAGAGGTGGCCAAACGGGCCGGGCCAACAGGGCCAAACCGGGCCGGGCTGCACTATTCACCGAACCGGGCTGGTACGGGCTCGGTTCGGTTTTGGCCCGGTTTGGTTCGTCACTGTAGCATATTATTTCATTAAATATACTTATTTACATATATTACTAATGATATATAATGTATTTACGCAATTTATAGTGTATATATTTGTGAAATATGGTGGCTTTTTCTTAATTTATTTATATATCTTTAATTAAAATGAACCAGCCCATATAAAACCGGGCCGGCCCGGTTTGGTTCGGTTACTCTGTGAATCGAACCTGGGCCGAGACCCAAGCCCATTGGCCCGGTTCGCATAGTAACCGAACCAACCGGGCCCGAATCGGGCCGGCCCGTTGGCCAGATCTGGCACAATGGTTTGCGATCGCCAAATCGGCGACTACGGGGTCGGTCATGGGAAGAGGGAGATGTTCGATGTGCTGTGCTGTGCCGTGCCGTGCGTGTGGCTTCCGTTCCCATTGGACGAACCTCTGGTAGCTTGCTTGTCATTCGAAATCTGGCTGTAAACCTATGAGTGGCTATTTTCTCGGAGGATATTATAGACAAAACCAAATTAAAAGCTGTGCAATATAAAGGAGTGAGACATTGTAAAAAAAAATATACATTAGATCAATAACAAATACCATATCTGTCCTTCTCTCTGCATATATGTTATTGATTTCTATGATTGCGATTGTGTGCAACTACCGGGAATTATAACACGTTATCACCATGATCAGCTCTCAGATTTGCCATCCCGATATTTTCACGATCAGATCTATTATTTTTATCTATTAGAATTGCATATAAATTCGTTGAAGATTTATTAGTGGTACATGACGTTGGCCTGAAGGCAGTACCCCAGGTGACGACATAACTTGTGGACCGAGGCCTCCACGTGACGACATTAAACCTTGACGCACCAAGGAAGGCCCTCCTAAAAGCCCGAGTTGACCTCCAGTGTGGTTCGATCATCCAAGAGTAGCCCACATTCAAATAGGTGCCAAGTCCACATCTAAACTCCAATTGATGCATGTGACCACTCGATAGAGTGCTTACCTCTTTTAATTTTTAATGGATCTAGTGTTTCCTCTAAATTCATACTGAGATGCCTGTAATCATTGAAATATCATGACGAACAGATTCCGTCTGGTGTTGCAACATCTTCTTTGAGTCCCGTGCCTTGTAGTTTGAGGAAGGGGACCATGTCCAAGTTATGGACATGCGAGGCAACCTTACACTACAAGAAAGTGACCTAATTTATTGGCCGAGAACAATTTTGTTGGCCTCCAAACACAAATGAAACTTGCACCCTAATTTCATCGTTCTCGAGAAACGGACGAAAGCATAGCAACAATTTCGCCGGCCCAAAAGAGAATCGACGAAATTACCCACACCAGCATCGCCGTGTCTTTTCAAAAATTTCGCAGTAACAATTTTGTCATCCTCAACCGACGAAAATATATAAAAATAATTTTTTAACATACTTTCGTCGGTTTCTACCGACAAAATATAATTTTAAAAATATTTTTACTTGCACGTCGTGGTTGAAGTGTGAGATGGCACAATTTCGTCAGGGCCGATGAAATTGTACCGTATGGCAAATTCCTGTTGTCAACTGGCGCAATTTCGTTGGTCTTAAAAGACGGAAATTATGTTGCCCCCTTACCCTCATGCCCACGCAGCCCCTTATCCTTATTTCACTTCACCACGTGACACCACAGCCTCCACGCCAATGCCGAGTTGCCGACCCCTTCCATTGGCCAGCGGTTGAATGCGAGTTATAATTTGTGAATATGATAGCTATCATTGACCGTAAATTACGAACTATAAACTTACATGGTTATGTATGATTTAATTACAATTTGCAAACTGTTAGAATTATATAGATGAATGTAGGACTATGAGAATTTATTAACTATGTTTGTGATACGTAGACAATGCTCTTTAAATTTAAATAAGTAATGTTTTTTGAATTAGAGTGATTTTCAATTGATATGTTCAAAAGACGTGAATTTCGTCTATGATGTGTATAATTTAGAGGATGTGTTATTTGTTTTTACATAAGCTATGTTCTTAGAATTTGGGTATGCTCTTTAATTGTGATGTGCAAGATTTTTAGAATGCTATATGTTTCTTATAGGATGCTATGCGTAGAACTTATAGATTGCTGTCTATGACTTGGACAACGCAATGTCTATTACTTAGATAAATCAAATGATATATCCTATACGTTGTTCGGGAGCGACACAGGTCACATTAAATTGTGACACGCGTCAGTCTGGAATTGTCCACATTTTTTGACAAACTAGGAATGAATGACCTTAGCGCGGTTTGTATGACATGTCATAGGATCTAAATGGAATTTCATTAGCGTAACCCAGTTGTTCTCTGATGCACAACAAACAGGCGTGCACTCGGAGAATAGCGGGATTATGTTGACAAAGTGTAACATACCGCAAATTTCATAAATTTGGCATGAAATCTTTTTTGCAAAATCATAAATTCATGTCCCTAAGCCGTCTCCTAAATAATTATTATTTTTCTAGACCATTCCCTAATTTTACCATTAAAGAAATACTATTTTATAATTTTAGAGGGAAATAAATCCCAAAAATATAAAATATTTTCACATATTCAAAATCTTCTCATTTTCTCGATTTGTAGAAATTTACTTCATATTTTCATGAGCCCATATAGATTTTCTACAAATTTATAAAGCCTGAAGCAATTTCTGAAATCTCTTTTTAAAAAACCTTTCCTTTTTGAAAATCCTATGATTTACGCTTTCCTTTTTAGGAATACGCTTTCGACGTCACCAGTGTAAGTGCAAGTGACCTTGTGATTTTGGTGATTAATGACAAACACATTTAATGATAATGCTTGGTTTAATGCTTATTTATTGTCACATCTCAAATATGCTTATTGCTATGAGACTAATATATTTATTGTTAAGATTGTATTAGTCTCATCATATTTAGAGAAAAATTATATATGTCAAGTGGATAAGCTATTTATTATAAAAGGTACGTCTTATGCTAATCATTTCAATGAAACTAACACACTTGATTGTTTATCTTCTGTAGTCTCATTTATGCAAATAAGATGGATTGATAATTGAGGAATGCAACTACTTTTTGTGTAAACACATGTTATTGGTTGATTAGATTTATGCTCGGTATATCTTGTTGTATTTATTTGGGCATAAATATATTATGAACATGTTGCTTACTCTACAAATATATTTTTTATTATATGCCATGTATTAGTGATCATCTTAGTTGGTGCACTAGATAATCCTCATCGTGTTTAAATGACTTTTTGCATGCATGCTAT
The DNA here is from genome assembly GCA_005191435.1 of Raddia distichophylla. Taxonomy (NCBI): domain Eukaryota; kingdom Viridiplantae; phylum Streptophyta; class Magnoliopsida; order Poales; family Poaceae; genus Raddia; species Raddia distichophylla. The sequence continues at coordinate 75,588 of SPJY01007238.1, read as the reverse complement.
CCATGAATATTCTCACATGCACTTAATTTAGTGAAGTTTAATCTAGATTGGTTCACAACTTCTCTCTTGATTTGAATATGAATTTGCACATGTGTAAATCATAAATATATTCTCATGTGCATCATTAATTGAAGTTGTGATTATTAAATCATCTCTCTAATACATATAGATCAAACACATACTTATCATGATGCACTTAATAGAGACATTTCTTGTGCCAAGTATTTCCACTTGTGTTATGCTTCTTTACGTGAAATATTTGGACACTTAATCGCTCATGACAATCAAATTGATTCATATTTATTGAGCTTTTGGACTATGTATTTCACGAGTGATTTAAAAAGAATTAGGTCCTATGAGTTTGTGTGATGACCAAGGTACTTTGAAGGATGAAAGTTAAATCAAGGTCAACAAGACGACGATGTCGCTAGGAGTTGAGGACTAAGTCAGGGTCGATTTGGCGGGATGATCGCCAAGGAGGATGATCGAGTCAAAGTCGAATGGGACAAGAGTCTCATGAGGTGAATAAAATTAAAATTGACAAGATGAAGGCATCATCAATAATTTGGTAAAGGTTATCATTCACAATGTATCAAGTTGCTCAAGACTAACAACGTCGTTGAACCTCAAAATGAAGAAAGAAGACGGCAAGTGGTTTCACCTGAAAGCTTGTATGGCTTTATTTATAAGTTGAGTCCAAGAATCGCCATACTATTAAGAGGGATACAACATCGAATGTCTTAGATATGTTTCAGATGCTCAAGTAATTAATCTGTGAGAGAGATCGAAGAGAGGAGTGTTGGTGGTGTCGAAAAGTGAGAGTATTAGGTCTTTCGTGGCTTCCTTTTTGATTGCTGCTCGTATCCTTTGGGATTTAGGTAGTGATACCTTGTGGGTTGTGTAGCCCTTGTTCTTAGCTTTCCGTAAAGCCAAAAATCACCGAAATCGGAGTTTGGAGTTAAAAGTTACGTCCGTTTCCGTAAGAGCCTGTGTATTGCCTATCGGATTATCCGATATATCGGACTATCCGATGCTTGGTCCGATCCACCCCTCTCTGTCTAGCAGAACTCAAATATATCGGACTATCCGATATTTATATAGGACTATCCGATATAAATTTGACATTTTGGTGTTGTATCTGGTTTGAACCTCTCTAGAATCATTCCACGACCTCAAAATAGCCATTGATTTAAGTTTCACTCATTTTTATATCGGACTATCCAATGTGTAAAATCGAACTATCCGATGTCTGTCAGCAGCAAACGGCTAGTTTCTGGGTGAGGCTATTTAGTGCCTCCCTCTTCTCCACGGGCTAAGGGTTGCCTTCCACAACATTTTGAGCACTAGATCTAAGTGATACTTCTGTCAGCCGCCTGATCTCCCTCCTCTGCTACAATCCAAATGGGCCAAGGCCCATCAGAAACCCATCCCCTTATTTCTTTTGTTATAAAATTATTTAGTAATGCTGCTCAATTTTGCTTAAAATATCAAAACTTATCCAAAAATTATACAAAAATTCCATAAAATATATCAAGTACTAAAGAATTTTAAAAAATTATTAAACCCCATTTTAATCAATTAAATAAGCTTAAATAAAATCATTTCCTCCTCTTTAACATTTAAATTAAGCCCTTCAAAGTTCAAAAAATGATTTATAAAATATTTAAAGAGTCCCAAAAATTATTATTAGCCCAAATAGTTTATTAAAAATCTTTTTCCAATATTTTTTCCCTATACCTTCAACAATTTCCATCTAGGAACTCCGACAACGTGTTTGTCGTCACGCTAACATCTGGAAGCTTGTTGACCCACACCTAATTTATCCGACGTACACAAGCATAAATCTTGATACCTAGAGGACTCTAAAAAATGATGCCCAAATAAAAAATCCCTTTATTCCCCCAAAATCATACAAACCATTGCCCTCTCAGCCAAGTCCTATCCTTTGCATTCATATTTTTATTCAGTCATGTTAAAATCTTTGAATTATATATTTATCAAAATTTACTTTTATTTTCTATAGATACAGAGTTAAACGCTTCCGGATTCCCTGAGGAAGACTATCTGGAAAACCCGTTAGGCTCCGAGCCGATCTCCGAAGAAGCAAGTTTCCTATCCTTTGATGCACTTGGAAATTCCTATTACCAGTTATTTATTTCATTATTGCATTATTTTTTAGTTATTTAATTGTGCAAATTCCCCATACTTAAACTATATAATTCTTCATTTTTATATAGAATAGTTAGTCCAAACTCCACTACCAAAAGCCCTCCCAAACTAATTATACTGTACACTACCCTAGCATAAGAAAATCTAATGTTATATGTGTATTTAAATAGGTATGATTGAAATCATTGTCCACATGATAAAATAATTTATTGATATGAGAGTGAAACGTGGAGAAAAATGAAAATGTATAGGTCCAGCCATTAGTAAGGTTATCTTGATGACTTCGAGGGTGGGGCATTGCTTTAGTATTTCCGCAATGCTAGCTCGGTTTTCCGCAATGCTTTAAGTGAGTGAGTAACTAGTAAGGTTACCATGGTGATTGTGCGAAGCTCAGCATTGTTGAGATTATTTTCTCAATATCCATGCGGTGTGCGGGATATTACAAAACCTTGAATCTTATTGAATAGAAATGACACATTGTCGACGGGTGCTTAACCGGGTGTTATCGTCGGCAATGATTATATATGGGGTGATGCACAAGATCCAAACTCGATGGTAGCACAAGATAAGGGGTCTTTTTTATACAGGTTCAGGCCCTCGCGGTGGAGGTAATATCCTAGTCCTGTGCTCTGGGATTATAATGGTGATATGATGATCAATGTGGAGGGAGATGTCTCTCCATGAATGGGTGTGGAGATGAAGATGTAGATGATGATGATGATGATCATGATGATGATGATGATGATTATGCCAAAACAGGGAGCTCCCTGCCCGCCTTATATAATGGGGGCATGGTTACAAGGTAGAGTCCTGGTCGATTATGAGGTTGGATTCCTATCTCTATCCTCTAGCCAGATATGTAGTTATCCAGGATTACAATTGTATCTTCCCTATTAATTAGAGATAGACTTCTATCTTTATGTCTTCCCTTGCCGGACAAGTCTTCTAGAGTCTAAATGGTACCCGTCCTCATCCACCCTTGGTCCATCCCCTGTCGGATGGTCTTTTAGGCCCTTCGTGTGGGTACCCGGGGTTTATGTTATCCACAGTAGCCCCCGAGTGCTTCATAGTCGAGTCGCTGCTCCTCTTTACTGCACCTTGGATGAGTCATGCTTCATGCCGAGTGCTTGTAGATTGTTGATGCTTCTCCTTGGATGGCTTCTGCCTGTTATCTACAAGAAGACTATGAATGACTCATAGATTTCCTTAGAGTTTTTAGTGATACCAAGCTCGGGATTGCCGGAGTTCTGGCGGTCGGCTCTTTGTAAGGCGCATCACTTTGATTTTGATGAAGTGGTACCTGTACTTGTCTTGCGATGTACAGCTAGCGGCCCAACATGGGGCGTACCGTTGGTTTTGGCTGAAGAGTCGAGCGGTACCTGCACCCGACCGGAGTGGGGATACAGCTGGTGGCCCCAGAGGGCATACTATAGTTTTAACCATCTGGTACATGTACTCGTAGAGTAAAGCGATTGGCCCAACATGTAGCATACCATCTGGATAGGGTTTGGCCCAATGATACCTGTATCCGACTGGTGCGGCACACAGCTAGTATCCCAACATGGGGCATATTAATGTTGTTAGCCAGACGGTACCTGTACCTGACCAGAGTGGGATACAGCTGGCGGCCCCACCACAGGGTGTACCTTAAGGATAAATTTTGGCTGTATGGTATCCATACCCGGGTTGCGTTGTACAGTGTTGGCCCCAATTGGAGCGTACCATCAAAACTCAATACCGACATCACTGGTATATGATCCTAACATGTAATGACCAACTAGTGACCCAACATGTGGTATACCAAGAGATGGGTATTTTTTGTAGCTCTGCCGGTAGTCGACCCAACATGGGGTGTACCGATGCTGAATTTGGCTTAGCTCGGCTGCGCTTGTAGCCAGTGGTTGTGACGCGCAGCTGGAAGACCTTAGTTAGCGCTCAGGGCGCATGGTGGCCTGTGGCCAGAGGCATAAGCGCATAGCCGTACCGAAGTTGGCGTTGGCGTGTAACTATGCTATAGACTTGAACGCTCGAGGCGCGGGCGTAGGCGCGTAGCCATGCCAGGCTCTCGCTGAGCTATAGATTTGGACGGTCGAGGCGCGGGCGTAAGTGTGTAGCCGTGCCAGCGCTCACCGAGCCGTAGTTGTCACTCATTGCGCAGATCCTTCTTACTTGTATACGGAGTCGTAGAAAGTACTTGATGAGGTAAAAACTCATGAACCCTTGTAACATGTATATGTAGGATTTAGACAGTATCATGAAAATAGTTATATGGATGTAAAAATCCAAACGTTCTATTTATGTAATTTTTATACTTTTGCTCATTTTTCTTTTTGATATTAAATTCCTCCAAGTAATCCTCCTTTTGTTATGCACTCTGTCCGACTAGTGTAGCCCCCGAGCGTCCGGAATTGGCTCATGCATCTTTTCCCAGGCACGTGTATCGAGTGACTAGAGTTCACCGTACATGGGGTCAGAGCTTCACTACTCGGAATAATCACTCTGATTCATTTGCAATCATTAAGAGAAAGAAACAAAAGTGCACATGAATGCACCTATTAGGTGTAGCCCCCGACTTACTGCTTAGTAGTAGACCGACTAAATATCAAGTCAAGAAACAATTTAGATTTATACAAAAAGATTATGTTAATGAGAACTTAGCTCTGGTGTAGGCGTAAGCGTGTCACCGAGCCATAGACTTGGATGCGTAGACGTGTAGCCGTACCGGGCGCTCATGGCGTGCGATGGCGTACAGCCGAGCTGAAGACTTGGGTGCTCGTGGCACGGGCATAGACGCGTAGCCGAGTAGCATGTCGCCGAACCATAGACTTGGAGGTGTAGGCGTATAGCTATACTGAGCGCTCGTGGCGCGCGATGGCGTACAGCCGAGCTAAAGACTTGGATGCATAGGCAGGTAGCCGTACCGGGCGTTCGTGTCTCGCGATGGCGTACAGCCGAGCTAAAGACTTGGATGCATAAGCATGTAGCTGTACCGGGCGTTCGTGTCGCGCAATGGCGTACAACCAAACTAGAAATCTGAGCGCACATAGCGCGGGCGTAGGCGTGTAGCCGAGTAGCGTGTCGCCGAGCCGTAGATTTGTATGCATAGGCGTGGAGCCGTACCGGGCGCTCGTGGCGTGCGATGGCGTACAGCCGAGCTAAAGACTTGGATGCATAGGCATGTAGCCGTACCAGGCGCTCGTGGCACGCGATGGCGTATAGCCAAGCTGGTGACCTAGGCGCTCATAGTGTGGGCGTAGGCGTGTCGCCGAGCCATAGACTTGGATGCGTAGAAATGTAGCCGTACCGGACGCTCATAGCGCTCGATGGCGTACAACCGAGCTAAAAACTTGGGTGCTCGTGGCGCGGGCATAGGCGCGTAGCCGAGTGGCATGTCGCCGAGTCATAGATTTGGATGTATAGGCATGTAGCCCTACCGGGCGCTCATGACGTGCGATGGCGTACAACCTAGCTGAAGACTTGGGCTCTCGTGGCGCGGGCGCAGGCGCGTAGCCGAGTGGCATGTCGCTGAGCCATAGACTTGGATGCATAGACATGTAGCCGTACCGGACGCTCGTGGCTCGCGATGGCGTACAGCCGAGCTGAAGACTTGGGTGCTTGTGACGCAGCGTAGGCGTGTGGCTGAGTAGCGTGTCGCCGAGCCATACACTTGGAACCGTAGACTTGTAGCCGTACCGGGCGTTCGTGGCGAGTGATGGCGTACAACCGAGCGTAGGCGCATTGCCGAGTAGCATGTCTCCGAGCCATAGACTTGGTGGCGTAGGCGTGTAGCTGTACCGGGCACTTGTGGCGCGCAATGGCTTATAGCCAAACTGAAGACTTCGGCGCTCGTGGCGCGGGCGTAGGCATGTAGCCGAGTGGCTTGTTGCTGAGCTGTAGACTTGTAGGCGTAGCCGTACCGAGTGCTCGTGGCGCTCGATGGCGTACAGCCAAGCAGCGTGTCACCGAGCCGTAGATTTTGAGACGTAGGCGTGTAGCCGTAGCGGGTACTCATGGCGCGCGATGGCGTACAGCTGAGCCGAAGATTTGGATGTGTAGGCATATAGCCGTACCAGGCGCTCGTGGTGCGCGATGGCGTACAGCCGAGCTGAAGACTTGGACACTCATGGTGCGGGCGTAGGTGCGTTGTCGAGTAATGTGTCGCTGAGCCGTAGACTTGTAGGCATAGCTGTGTAGCGGTACCGAGCGCTCGTGGCGCGCGATGGCGTACAACCGAGCTAGAGAATTGGACGCTCGTGGCTCAGGCGTAGGCGCGTTGCCAAGTTGATGACGCAGTCGGCTCCCGAAGCGGTAAGCCTGGCTGAGGGCACAGATGACGGTGATTCCGCTAATCTTTGCCATCGGACTTGATGAGATTGATCTTGACGCTGCCCCTACCTGGTGCGCCAACTATTGACGGATAGCTAACCGGGGGTTATCGTCGGCATTGATTATTTATGGGACGATGCACAAGATCCAAACTCGATGGTAGCACAAGACAGGGGGGTCTTTTTTATACAGGTTCAGACACTCACGATGGAGCTAATACCCTAGTACTGTGCTATGGGATTATAATGGTGATCTGATGATCAATGTGGAGGAAGATGTCTCTTCATAGATGGGTGTGGAGATGAAAATATAGATGATGATGATGATGATGATGATGATGATGATGATGATGATGATGCCGAACCAGGGAGCTCCCTGCCCGCCTTATATAGTGGGGGCAGGGTTACAAGGTAGAGTCCTGATTGGTTACGAGGTAGGATTTCTATCTCTATCCTCTAGCCAGATACGTAGGTATCCAGAATTATAATTGTATCTTCCATATTAATTAGGGATAGACTTCTATCTTTATGTCTTTCCTTGTCGGGCAAGTTTTCTAGAGTCCGAGTGGTACCCGTCCTCATCCACCAGACTTGGTCCATCCCTATCGGGTAGTTTTTTAGGCCCTCCGTGTGGGTACCCGGTGTCTATGTTATCCACACACATTAAACATTTAACCATATAAGAAGTTGTTATATGGATAAAGTTGAATAGGTTTTGCAGGTCTGATTAACAAAAACATCGATGGACTCTACTTCGAGTATGTGAAGTTGTGTCAATTGTGTAATGCCTTTTTTTATTCATAACACTCATGATTTTTAAAAAGGCATATGAAAGAAGATGTGTTAAGGAATGGTGTATGTGGAAATAGTATTTATTAGAATTTTAAATCTTTAAAAAGAGAAATTCTGGTAAAATAATATTTAATTTGAAATTTTTAAAGAATTGCATAAATTACATGGCTAGAAATTACTGAAACTGCCTTATCAAGTAATTTGGGCATTGATTGTTTCAGATTACATTAAATTAAATTAAATGAAAATTTGCCTTTTTTGTATAAGCCAAATATTATAATATTTTATAGTCCATCACCACCTTGGCAATCCTTCTCCTGCCTCTGTCATAAAACTAGCATATTATATTAGATTTTGTTTAGATTAGTAGTCCCCATGTGTGACACTTCCTTGAATTCGCTTGTATCAACTAGACCATCCGAATCAAGTTACAAAACCTCAAATACAATGAATGTTTTATTCATATTTGCAATTTTATATTGCGTTTTATCTTATCCTTACTTATTTTTCGGTTGCGAGCAGGAATTTAACTTTGTGATCAACTCAGTTATGTTCTTGATGCGATTAAAAAACGAGTAGGTTTGGCGGTCTAGTGATTGTTATAACATTGAGAACCTACCCTTGTGGCTCGAAACCGAATGGTCAAAGTCGTCTCTCCAAACAAATCATCAGAAACTTATCCCTGTAAATCTCATCGAAAGATCCGGCCACTTCACCTCCCCATCATTTTAGGCTGTCTCCAACCTAAAACGTCCTCTATCTTAAAATAGGGGACGGATTTTTCTCCTATGTGTTTAAATAGAGTTCGCTATTCCGTTCCCTAAAATAGAGAATTTCTCTCCATTTTCTTATATAAAGGGATTCTCTCTTCCCCCTATACAATTCCCCATATAGGGAACGCTGTTGGAGATGGAAAAGTATAGGGAGAGAATCTTTTTAAAGAAAGCCTGTATAGGGATCGAATTTAGGGATTACTGTTGGAGACAACCTTAGTTGGAGGAATCAGATCTACCCCCCTTCCCCACCCCCATACACAAAAGGAGCCCGCCCCAAATTCCCACAAGTAAACCTGTTTATGGGTAGCCCGGGCCGGGCTCATACCTCGGTCTGAATCCCGGCCATCGAGCCGGGCCGGGTTTGAGCCCAAAGAAACTGCGAGTTAAGGTGTGGCCGAGCAGGGCTTTTGGGCTTCAGGCCAGGCTCGTGCCTAAAACTGAGACCCAACGCGTCGAACTGGGTCGGGCTTTGTCCTTGTTGGATTGGGTTGTTCAAGTTTGGTCCAAAACCTGGCCCGGCCCAGCCATTAATCAGGTCTACCCCCGAGTCTGTCTCAGGCTCTCAGCCTGGTGGCTCAGCCGCTCAGGTTGTGCTTATTTTCGAACGAGCTGAGCCATGGCAAGCCACCAAAGTCGTAGTGATTTGGTGCGGTCTGAGCGTAAGAAAACAGTACACGATATGAGTATGAAAGTTGGAAGCGATTCAAAGTCAAAGGTCATGACATTTCCCAGAAAAAACCTCTGTATTAAGTATCGTACGTGCCAAATATTTGACATATGGAAAGCAAAACGGAAAAAAAATTAAATATAAACTAGTACAATGCCCGTGCTCTGCCATGGACCATAAAGGAATGAAAGGAAAATATAATTCGTAGAAAAATATATAAACATAAAGGGTGATTTGCAAGAAAGATTGTGTTGTATGTGATATGATGTTTTTTTGCATTAAAAGAAAGATTAGCTTGAGTTTGCTGCTTTATATTACCAGCAGCGCCAGAACCTGCGCGCGTCGAGGCCGAAGAACTCGAGCATGTGATAGGCGTACGCACTAAGGAGTCTTATCTCACCAGCAACAACAATTTGTACGCAACCAAGTTTGTTGCAACAAATTACTGGAATATATAGGTTTGTTGATATAGACGGTTATACCTTTTGGGTAGGCAATACAATCTTTGTTTGCTCTATGTTGCTTAAATGTTCCATGCGTTTCGTACACTACAAAAAACGAGAAGCAAACTTGTGGTCTAGAATTTTGTCCGTCAAACTTGTGGTAATAATGCTCCTGTTAGAGCTTAGAACTCCCATAGGGTCACCGGTTGTGAAAGAGGAGGAAGGGAGAGAGGAGGGATGCCATCTTACTAAAATCAGCTTGCATGGAGGTACATTTGAGCTGATCATCATCCTCGTCCACTATGAGACGTCCTCTCTTCTAACCAACCTGGTATATAAGCTGGCAGCAATTCAACCAAGCATTAAGCAGCTAAGTTGCCATTACATAAATGGAAAAGGAGGTGGCTCATAAATTATAATAAAGGGTGACTTAATAATATGTGAACCATGGCTGAATTTTTTGCCAATTCACTATTTTTCCACTACATAACACATTTCATATGCCCCTACTCTAAAAGACAAATGCCTATATGTGATCCAAAACAACACAATGATAAAATTTTAGTCCCATCTCAGGCAGAGCATCGTTAACATTTAGCACCTTATACAATAAAAAATAAGATAGGTGAAAATCCAATGACTGACCCAACAAAAATGGCATGGCATATACATGAGAACTAAAATAATTTGAGGATTTTATCTGTATGTAGCCTGCGAGGTTAGCTTCACCACCTTCAGATGCTGGATATCAGGATACAAAAAATTCCCCGTGCAAACAATAGAAGTAACCACTAACACCCATAGAGTTCCATTAAACAATACCAACGAGCACCAACATGATTCTTTGAAAAGAATCACACCATCTGTACATAAAATTCAGGATGTATTTACGCTTTCAACTCTGCCATCCATTATCACGTACCATCTAAACTTAGAATTCCAGCAAGATAACTTGCTCCATACAGTGTGCTAGTATATTCCGGTACTACTGATGGCACACCTACAATACAATGTATTAGCTTACGGGCTATAGTACAAGACATCTCAAGTAAAACACATCGTGCGGTTAATCACCTCCATCGAGTTGGCCATGGGACAGAGCTGAAAATTCTGACCATATCACAAAAGCTTTACATATCTCTAGCATCTCTTCAGTGAATTCACTCTTGGATGTAAAAGCATCATTCTTCTTAGCTTTGACTCTCTCAATCCTCTCTTTGAGCGCCTAATGAAAATAATCGGCCTACAGAGGCTAGAATAAAAGTTGCTGTTCAAGTATAGAAAACCTATAAACAGAAAACTGTGCCACGTAATGATGAACAATAATATTGAGTATTGACAGGTTTAGGATTAGAAAGAAAACTTTCTCCCAGATGTTGATGAAAAACATATCTAAGAGCAGCAATTCAACAATTAACTTGTTTGCAGATCCTGCAGCTCAAGAAAATCATCATAGGACAAGGACATAGATGCTTTTAACTGAAGATTCAATAGAATAAAAGGCACCAATATAAACTGAAGACTAACAACTGAAATTGTGTGTTTTCACTAACACTTGTAAAAAATATCCATCGTGTGCTGGCCTCGGGGCAGCGTCAGGTGGCGGGTGGCGCACTGGCGCCGAGACCTCTGGGCGACGGCGAGGCAGGTTTCTGGCCTCGGGGCGGTGGGAGGCAGCGTCGGGGCAGGTTGCCGACCTCGAGCGACACTGGGCACGGCAAGCCGCCGAGGAGATGGCGAGGCGAGGTGGGGAGCTCCGGATCGAGAGGCAGCGGATGCATTGGTGGTGCGGCGCAGCTTCAGGAGCAGCATGGGCAGCCGAGGATGACGGCGGCGGCGCTAGTGACTGCACTGCACGTGAGGGTTCTAGGGTTAGGGTTCATGTCAGATTTGGGAGGGAGAGAGGTAGAAAGCCCAGAGATTTGGGAGATTTAGGATGAGATAGAGAGAGAAGAGAGAGGCGAGGTGGTCCTAGAGACGACCAATGATGGTGGCGCAAGGTGTAGCTCCGACTTCTTCCGCCCTCCATGGCGGCGCGGGCTGGAGAAGATGAGAGGGAGAAAGCAGAGCAGATGGGTAGGGGGAGGGGAAGGGAGACGAACGGGCGGAGGTGGCATGTCGGGTTTCGGGCAAGAGGGAAGGAGGGGGGCGGTCGGGGGCGAGGGCGGCCGGGAGGACGGCCTGGGCGGAGGGAGGGACGGCGGCGGCGGCGGTCGGGGTCGTCGGATCCGGCGGTGGCGTTGGCGGTGATCGGTGTCGTCGGATCCGGCGGCGGCGTCGGTCAAGGAAGCCATGTATAGTGCCGGCAATGGTGAGGCTCGCCGGATTCGATGATGGTGGCTGTTGGGGTCACTGGATCCGGTGGGGGACCGGAGGAGACGCTACAGTGAGCTCCCACCGCCAGGGAGAGGGATCGGGCGGCAGGGTCGAAGGGGAAGGGGAGGAGGAGGGGAGCCATGGAGAGGAGCAGAGGAGCGGTGGCGTCGTGGCGACGATGGGGAAGGAGAGGAGGCGAGACAAGAGAGCGGGGCGGGATCGGGCAGGAGGTTAGGGTTTTCGGGATGCATAGGTGCGGCGGTGGGGGAGCGAGGGGCTGTGTGCTGCGGCCGGGTCTCGAGCGAATGCACGTGGTTCGTTGGATCCATCTAATCTAAGGGCTCAGATCGCAAGTTGGCAGTACCACCACGACCACAAGGTGCTTTAAGATAGTAGAGATAATAAGATTTCGAAATGATACAATAGCTCATGGATTATAAAAAACTCCATATTTAACATTTTATATGGCACATGGTGTATTCCCAGCAACATAGGACAAGAAGTCAACCTTTTACTCCGTATTTGTTGAACCGCCGGTGCTTTGAGGTCCTAGTAGCATCACCAGCAGATTATCTATATATTTTTTTTCCATAACTCATCCCAAACCACTATTTCTTCTATTTATTTCTATCTTTCCTATCAGTATGTATCCTTAAAAACATATAGAGATAACAAACTGAGATTAGTTCGCAATAGTAAAATGCATACCTTTTTGGCCACAATGTTGTGGAAATGGTTTTTCTCTCCAAAATAAAGGTCCTCTTTGATTCACAGTTTGATTTGGTTGAGCCAAAAGTTAAGTACCTTTTAAAAAAGACACGGAAATAGTAAAAAAAATTTTAATTTTTTTGAGATATCTGAGGAAAACTCCACAAAACATAAAAAATATTACAAAATGTTACATTGAATGGTCAGTACAAAAACTGATATATTTTATCTCAACCAAACCAAAAGACTAATCAAAGAGGGTCACAGTTGCATGAATCCAAAGCTTGAGTTAAGATGGAGGATGGGTTTCCCTAATGGCTTTGTTGTGGGCATTATTGAACTAAGTGGGTGTTTTTCTGAACTTACGCTCCAACCTCAATTTGGTCATTGAGTTCTAAAATCAGACTTAAATAGTCCTCAAATTGTCAAATTCGAACACAATTAGTCCTTTCACCGGGCAACAAGTGGTTTTTGCTGGAACAGATGCACATGTGGCTGGTTTTGCATTAGAGACGAACACGTGGCATGACATAACACACCTGTGGCATAGATGCGAACACATGACACCCTCCTCTCTCCCTATATCTAATCTCTCTCTCCACCTCTCTTTCTCTCTCCACAATATCTCTCCCTCCCTCATTAGAGGGGGGTTCCAGCGACAGGCAACACTTGGTCATCGCCACCATGGCTGAAAGAGCCTGCTACCTCTCCCTCCATTCTCTCTCTTTATCTTTCTCTATTGTGGCTTCCAGCGATATGAGAGGACGAGGTTCCCTTAGTCTTTGGCGCCCTTGGTCTAGCTCACATCCACACGCCAATCGTTTATGAGGATAATGGCGGGTGGCGACCTAGAGATAGGGGATGCCTCGACTATGAGGACGAGGCAGGTGATGACCTAGAGCGCAAGCAACGAAAGTTATGTGGACGACGATGGGTAAAAATCTAGGGCGCTCGGGGATGGCTCGGGAATCGGGATCGACATGGGTGCTCGGGTTGGGTCATATAGGAGGTGGATGACAGTGGGTACCTCATTAACGATGGTAGTGATGACAGGAACTCTGAAGACGTCGATGTAAGTCTCCAAAGCTCCAATTAGGGTTTGTAATGGTTTTTGAGGGGGTGGACACTAATACAGAAGGGGCCTTCCATACCGGCACATCGGTGTCAATTGGGTCCAAACTAGTAACGTTGCCACTGCTGGTACTAGTTCGTGCCAATGTTACTGATTCAACGACTAAGGGCCGTGGGGCCATATCAGTACTGGTTCATGGCTCGAACTGGTAGTACTTGGTGCCTACCTGGCGTCTTGGGGAATTTAGTACCGATTCGTGGATTAAACCAACACTAGACTGTAGTATTTGAACTACTTCCCCATGTATCTAGTCCCCAGTTTCCACTCATCCCAATCCCGACCAAAGCAGCACAGTGGTGGCCGAGAGCTGTAGGGAGAGGGAAGGTGCTGCCCAGATTTTTAATTTGTGGTCCAATTACTCAAAGCACAGGTTAAGCAAGGTTAGCAACTTTATTGGTCACTATATAGGTGTTATATGGAGCTTCAATTTTGATTGAAACATGGAAAAAGTTTGATTTTTTTTCCATTTATGATACATGAAGATTATCACTGTAGAATGAATAGCTTGTTCTTTTGAAATAGGTTGCCAAAATTTGTAGCCTAAGCTTATAATTTGTTTGATTTATGATGTAGCTCGCATTGAAGGTGTGGATCTATCTCAATTTTAGGTTTTCGTTTAATGATTGATGAATAATTTTGAATCTAGGCATAGATCGAGCGATTGATTTTTTGTGTGCCTCATTAAGTGGTAAGAACTTGTTGTGTATGCTTGTAATTTGCTTGGATGATGATGTAGCTCGCAAGGTGTGGACCTCTAGCTCAAAATTATGTTTCCAATCCATTGATCGGGATGAATTAATTTTGATTCTAGATTTTGCGTAACTTGTCGAGCAAATAATCATTATATTATAATCAATGAAAAATTATGAATTGTAATAAAGTTGTTTTACAAATATAGTTGTATTAAATAAATAGATATTTTAAGAAATTAATTATTATTTTAATTTGGATTTTGGGAATTGTTCAATAATTCATTATATTTCTGTAATATAATGTATATGGACCGGCGATGGATGTGTATGGATCAACACTGCCCGGAGTTTTTGCAGGTTTTGGACGCTTTCCTTCATGCGGCAACTGCGTGCAAGATGTGAAGCTACATATGTTGTCCATGCGTAGACTGTAAGAATGAGAAGTGGCAAGGATCCGACCACATTCACTTCTATTTGCTTAAAAGAGGGTTCATGCCAAACTATACTTGTTGGACCAAGCACGGTGAAGAAGAGATTATAAGGGAACACAAAGAAGAAGAAGAAGAAGAAGAAGAAGAAGAAGAAGAAGAAGAAGAAGAAGAAGAAGAAGAAGAAGGGGACAATATCCAAGACGTTGGCCAATATGATTCTTTTGAAGATACATTGGGGGAGTTTGGGGATGATGGCCTAGAACAGATGATACTAGATGGAGAAATAGAATACGAAAATGGAAGATAACAAGAAAAGTTTAAGCGCATGTGGGAGGACTATGATACGTTGTTGTACCCAAACTACTAACACAAAAAAGTTGGGTACTGTACTGGAACTATTGCAATGGAAGGCTACCAATGGATTGTCTGACAAGGGATTTTACGAGTTGTTATGTCTCATAAAGAAGTTGCTTACACAGGGTAACTCACTGCCTCAAAAGGACATACGATGCCAAGCAAGTCGTTTGCCCTTTAGGGTTGAACGTACAAAAGAAATTAGAAGCTTGTCCAGTGTGCAAAACTCACGGCACAAGAACAGGTGTTGAAACCTCAAGCTCCCAAGGGCTTTGATCTATTTTGGTAATTGATGTTAACTAGACCTCAAGCGCACCACCTTAAGGCTAAGGACCTTATTTGTTAGTTTTTGTATTTTCCTTGTGTGCGTGTCTGTTTTCGGCCCATCCGGCCCGTCGTCGCCTGCGAAGATCATCCCCTTTTGAGCACATTTCCGAGTCCTTCGAGAATATTCCGAGATGTTCGGTTCGAGTCCAAGGGTTTTCGGAGTGGCAAGGGTTCAAGAGTATTCCGGGGGAACAGCTGTCCAGGGTTTTGTATCTGCTAAGTCTTAAAGTCAGATATTTCCTATGGACGCAAAACTTCCCACCTAAGTGTCCAAATGTTCCTGCCGAGTTCACAAGTCGACAAACATGGCATAAACCCTAGGCGAGACATCAAAGGAGAAAGGGATAGCCAAAACGAAGTGGGCTACCAAAAACTAGCCCCGTCGGACTGGGTCCGATGGCTGTCGTACTGGGTCTAATGGATGAGCGTGCCAGCAGCTAGGTCCCCAAAATGCAACCCTTTTGTCGGACTGAGTCCGACCACCATCAGACTGGGTCTGACCAGGGCACCGACTCCTAGCGACTAAGTTCCTAAATGCAACCCTTCTGTCGGACTAGGTCCGACCACCTTTGGACTAGGTCCGACCAGGCCACCCCCGAATGAAACACTTCATATCGGACTGGGTCTAACGACCGTCGGACTGGGTCCTGCTATTAAACTAAATCATGAGAAATTCAATCTGGGCCGTCCATTCTTAGGGTTTTCGCCTTGTACTTATAAATAGGAGCCATTAGCACGGGAAAGTGTGAGAGCCTCATTTTGCAGGCCCCTTGCCCTAGCCACCCTTGAGAGCTCCTCCCATGGTTGCCTCTCGACCCTTGGCCTCCATGTGTGCTTGAGAGAGGGAGAAGAAGAGAGGAAGGAGAAGAAGAAGGTGCCCCTATCTCCTTCCATTCATCCCCAAGGTACTAGCCTCTCCCATGGTGTTCTTGCCCAAGTTTACATAAGAGGGAGAGGTTGTGTGAGGTGATTGGTCTCCGGTCTTGTGCTCTTTGAGACTCTACTTGGGTTCCGTTCTTGTGTGAGGTGATTGGTCTCCGGAAGGATATTGACGCCAAGCCTTTGTCTACGACAACTCAATCTTCTACACCAATGAAGCCCTTCGGTTGAACCGGAGGCCACCTCCTTTTGTGGGGTGCATTGCTTGGAGAAAAATCTACCCTTGTGACCCTTCGGTGGTGCGAGGCCAGTCGGTGACCCTTCGGCGATGCCTGTGAAGAAATCCTTCTTGTGGTCGTTCAGAGGTGTGAGAAGGTCGGTGATCCTTCGGCGGTGCTGGTGAAGAAATCCTTTTTGTGGCATTTCGGAGGTGTGAGAAGGTTGGTGACCCTTCGGTGGTGCTGGTGTGGTGTGTGAGGTATTTCCACCCATGGGAAGAGCTCGCTGCTTGTACAGGTTTGGAGTTCGCCCACCATTTGTTGGTGAAGAGCTTCCACTAGTGGATCGGGCAAAAAGGTCGAGAGAGACCTTGGCTTTCACTTGTGAAAGCTTGCCTAACGATGAGTTGGAGCTTGCTCCGAATATTGGGAAACACACAGTTGTCTCTTGTCTCCATTTCTTTACATTTCCGCACCTCTACTTTCACGCATATTTTGTGTTTGATCAACTGCCTAGTTAGAACTTCACTCATATTCGTTTCCGCTAACTAGCATCATAGGCTCAACCGATTATTTGGGTCACTAATTTGACAACCACTAGCGCAACCAAAGTCGGAATTAAAAATTGAAATAGGCCGATTCACCCCCCTCTCGGCCCGAGATCCCTTCAAGTGGTATCAGCGCCAGGTTCTCGAGGTTAAACTTCACCGCTTTCGATGGAACACACTTTGCGTACTGGAAATTACACATGGCTGCTTATCTTAGATCACTAGGATATGATGTTGGCTTGCCACGGAAAAACCTTTAGGCATGGAAATTGACAAAACTGCTGGTCCTACTTCCGATCAAATCAAGAAAGTAGACTTTAACGCTAAAGCGGTCAATGCTGTATTCTCAGGTTTGAGTATAGAGATCTTTGAATGAGCTAGCAATCTCACTACTGCTAATGACATTTGGACCACTCTGATTGAGATTCATGAGGACACTTCCTCTGTGAAAAAAAGAAAGGCTTGTTGTGAAAGAAATTTTTGATCAATTTAAAATACTGCTAAGTGAAACTGCTAAGGACATGTTTTCTAGGCTTAACCCAATTGTTAATGAGCTGCAAGGGCTCGATGCTTTTGGGGAATGTTGATGTGTGCAGGAAGATGATGAGGGTTCTTCGAAGGCAGGAGTACAGAGATATTATCACCTACCTTTCAAATTCAGGTGATTCGAAGACCATGACTCACTCAGCCCTACTTGGCAAGCTCTCCTCTCATGAAATGATGATGAAAGAAGGAGAAGACACCATCACACCTACAAAGAACATGTTATTGCACTCAAGGTAAAGGGTTCACGAGCAACCTCAGTTGCTAAGAAGGAAGGACCAAGCTTGGGTGATCTTGCGGTGACCTTGGATGAGTTCGCCCTGTTTATGAGGAACACCAATAAGATGATGGGCAATCAATTTCGTGGAGATGGAACAAGGTTGAGAAAAAACCCATTCTCCTCTCTTGGTGCTACAACTATAATGCGAAGGGTCACATCTCTTCGGTGTGCTCCAAGAAAGGGAAATCAAAACACAAGGAGAGAGGTAAGGGCAAGGAGGATGATGAGAAGGGAAGATACAAGGGCAAGGACCAGAGGAAGAACTTCACCAAGTCTGGGATGAAGTCATGCTCTGACGAAGGCAAGAAATTGTCCTTTGTGGGAGAATGGGTGACAGGTGACAGTGCAAGCGACTCTGACACTAACTACAATATTGAAGAAGATGAAGAGTCAAGAAAAGAGAGACATGCTGGCCTGGCTGTAGCACAATATGTCCCTCCTCCACCAGTATTCCCTCCAAGAGATGCTTTGTGGTTGTCCCTCAAGTCTTACAAGAGCGAGCATGGTATTCTGATGATGAGGATTTCACCACTTCGACTCCCGCTTGCACTCCAAAGTGTTTGATGGCCAGACCTGCTGAAGTTGAGGTGAGTGACTCTGACTCAGAATATGATTCTGATGAGATGATTCAACTCTTGAATGCTTATTTGATGCAAGTTATGGATTATCTTGAAAAATCTGTGTTGAGATGTGATTTGCTTCAAAAATATCTTGATGCTCTGACTGCCAAACATGAGTCCTTAGAAACTGAGCATGATATTGCACTAGGATTTAGTAAAGACATATCTAAAAGACTTAGGGCTTGTTTGGATGGATGCCTCATCGCGCCACGCCGCAGTTGCGGCCGCCACGCCTGCGCCGACGCGCGTTTGGCTTCGTGCCGCACCTGCTCCTTGCCTCAGCTCGCTGCCTCCGTCCAGTTCATTTTCCAAGATGTGGCGCGCCTCACCTACGGCAGCCGATTTCAGCGCCGCACCTTAGGCGCGGCCGCAGCAGCGGTGTGGCACTCAGCGGCGGGAAGCAAACATGCCCTTAATGCGCTTGAGGAAGAAAATAGGGCTTTGAATGATTCCCTGGATATCCAACTTGATACATATCATGAGCTTGGGGAAAAGCATGAATTGCTAGTTTTCAAAACTGTTTCATCTGTTGCATTGCTTGTTGCCATTCCTGTTGATGCTTGTCCCACTGTTGTTGCATATTCTGCTACCATGACTTATGCTAGTGTTAATTTCTCCACTGAATGTGCCATGATTTATGAGGACACCAAGCATAACATGTCTACTAGCTGTGATGATTTGGTTGACTTGAGTTTGGTTGCTTCTAGCTCTAATGGTTCTTCTAGCAATGTTTATGTGTGTATTCCTGATAGTTGTAAATCTGCATTAGGTGCTGGAGAACTAGCTATTAAAAATGCTGAACTTATGGCGATGTTAGAGAAATTTGATAAAGACCTTTGGAAGTGTTTTGAGGGAAGTCTTGTCTTGAACAAGATACTTGAGGAACAACGGAAACCGGCTCGAAAGGGAGGCTTGGGTTTCACCCCTAAGAAATCAATGGGGAAGAATAAGAAATGTCCTCAAGTATCTTCCAAAGGGCAAGCTCCTCGCAAGAACAACAATCAATCTAATAACTTTGGGAATAAAAATATGAACACTAGGAACATGGCTCCTAGGAATTTTAATGGACACAACACTTGACAAGGATCTCCTAAACACTATAACTCCACTTGGCAACATAGGAACAACACCGCTTGACAATATGCTCCTAGGTACCAAAGACAATGGAATGGTCCTCTTGCTAGGCAAGGCAAAACTTGGTATGGCTATAACAACTTTGGTGCACCTAGACTCAACTCTTAGGGTAGAACACTCCCTCCTAGGAAGTAAAACTGGAACACTCCCAATCCCAAACTTCCTAATGCACATGTTGAGATATTTGATAGCTACTTGATTAGGAAGAATGAGCGTGGAAGGTTGATTGCTAAGTACATTGACATGAAATCTTAGAATGAGCACGACACAAATTTGGGTGCCTAAATCTCTTATTGCTTGCTTTGCTACCGATTTGAAGGCTAACTCTCGGGGACCCATTATTTGGGTTCCTGAGTCATAGAAATGATGTCATTCTTGTGACAGATGAACTATCAGAGTGGAGGGCGCCATTGGGTCATTGACAGTGGGTGTACTCAACATATGACTGGCGACCCCGGCTGTTTACCTCATTCAGGAAGTCGGCAACTTCCCAAGTAAGATCACACTCGGAGACGGTGGCAAAGGCAAGATAAAAGGTGCTGGCACGGTAGCTATAACTCCTGATCTCTTTCTTGACAATGTGCTACTTGTAGAAACTCTCAACTACAACTTGCTTTTAGTTGGTCAAATTTGCGACTTGGTTTCCATTGTCACTTCACTCCTTTGGGCATGTCTGTTTTTGATCCAAAAGAAAAACTTGTATTCAAGGGCTTTCGTTTTCAAAACTTGTACCTTGTGAATATTCATTCGAATGCCTCATATATCTCAACTTGCATGCTTGCCAAAGTCTCTATTGGTTGGCTTTAACATAGACGTCTTGGACATGCTAGTATGTTAAATTTGAACAAGCTTTTCAAAAAAGAGATGGTACTTGGCGTACATGATGTAATATTTGAAAAGGATAAGCTTTACAGTGCCTATCAGACCGGCAAGCAAGTGGGCAATCCACATCCTACCAAGAGTGTTATGTCTACCACTCGTCCTCTTGAGCTTTTACACATGGATCTTTTTGGACCGACCACTTATGTGAGCATTGGAGGAAATCTTTATTGTTTTGTGATTGTTGATGATTACTTTAGGTTCACTTGGGTTTTCTTTGTTGCTGACAAAACTGTAGTTGAAAATTTTTTCAAAACCTTTGCAAAGAAAGCACAAAACAAATTTGATTGCAAAATAAAAGATGTGAGGAGTGACAATGGAACCGAGTTCTCTAACACTAACATTGCAAGTTTCTATGATAAGTGTGGCATAGGGCATGAGTTTTCTACGGCTTACACCATGCAACAAAATGGGGTTGTGGAAAGAAAGAACCGAACTCTAATCGAGATGGGAAGAACGATGCTAAATTAGTATGGGACTTCTGAGCTATTCTGGGCAGAGGCAATCAACTCAGCCTGTCATTGCATCAACAGGCTATATCTGCACAAGTTTATGAAGAAAACCTCCTATGAGCTACTTCAGGGTCTTTGGTTGCAAGGTGTACATAAAGAAGAAGAGGGAACACTTGGGAAAGTTATAGAGCAGGATGGACACTGGATTCTTTTTGGGGTATTCTGCCAAGTCTAAAGCTTACAGAGTATTCAATGAGAGAATTGTAGTGATTGAGGAGAGCTCTTGATGTCAAGTTTGATGAATCCAATGGTTCTCAGGGTCAGCATGAGAATTTGGACGACGTGGGAGATGAGCCATTGGCCAAGGCAATGGAGGAAATGGAGGTTGGTGATGTGATGCCTGAGAAGGTATCACAGGAGAGTGAGCCTGCACCACCATTGAGACGACCCTCCCAATTACCACATGCTAATGGCCTCTTCATGCCAAAATCATGAAGTAATTGTATGGGTTTAGGCTAATACACTTGAATAACATGTTCACTACAAATGCTATTTTGGATGCGAGTCCAAATCAGAGTTATGCAGCAGAACAATAGTAAGAGAGTCTCAAGCATTATTACAGCATGATGCCACACAGGGCCAAGGTCTTCAGCTAATTCAATTCCCAAGTTACAATATAAGAGTACTACAAGTTCTTACTTTATTGAAAGAAAGACTACTAGCAGTGCATGAGGATTTCTACAGGAAATCCTCCAATGTCTCATTGGCCTCCAAAACCCCCTTAGTCTCCGGACCACCCGGACCCTCAGTTAGGCCACTTCCTGTAGCATCCTCGTCCCCGATGCTATATTCTAACAAGGGAATAAGTAGCAAGAGTGAGTACAAAAGTACTCAGCAAGAAATAATAGCAACATTTAAAAATTCTAAATAAACCAAGAGAGAACTTTTCTTAAACCGAGCGTACCTTCTTTAGTCTCTTCCTTCTACTTGACTAGTATATAAAATACCCTTTTTATTAGCAAGAGTGGACCAGTTTTAATTTGGAAAAATACAACTAGCACTCGTATACGAGGTGGACTTTGCCTCCGTAATCTCCATTCCTGGAGACTGACATGAATTCATGATTTTACCCTGCGCAGGTTTGTACCACTTTTCCCATAGTCGCCCCGAATAAATTCGGAGCTCAGAGTGTTTATTCTATTCCGGTAAGTTACATCTCCAGCCCGATCGTAGAACAAGTGATGGCGTTAAACTATATATGCGCCTTACTCACAACCCCGTCCTCCATCAGTTGTTCCCGTTCCCGTTTTACTCATTCCTGCCGCTGGCCAGTGAGTAATCATTTTGGCATAGTATAGTGCCATCGGTCGGGGACACCCTGGGTACGCTCACCCACCCCTCCTAGATATCTACGTACCCAATGTACAGAATGTAACCACCAAATAGATAACCATCTCTGTCCACTTCGTGAGACCAAGGTTGATACGAATTTTATACAGCTCTGTATTCGAGTGATAGATAAGTGTCCTTATATGATACCTTGTGAAGAGCCCCGCTTTACCTCTATACCTTTCCATGGCACCCTTCATCCACCATAATATTTCTACCGACTCGATCGCTCCATCGATCGAGCCGTCACTCTCATTATCCTTAATGCAATTAGTTTCTAATAAAACTTTATATGCAATGTATAGATGCTAGAGATGTATTTCAAAAATAAATATATAAAAGCTTAAATACTCTAACATCAAGGTAATGCTTGCCTTCTATCTCAAGCCAGTAACCGGTACCGTGCTCCGGTTTGTCGCTCTTAATCGGGTGATTTAGATTAAATTCTGAAATGACATTAATCGGCTTTTAAGAGATGGTAATAATTATTTAGATAATTGATTAAAAGCATGAGACTTATGTAATTATTCTAGTAATTAGCTGTTTCTTTACTATGGTCTCAAGTTGTTTGATTTATTCCTTTATATACTTATATATATAGTATTATTATTATTTATTTTATTTTACTCTTGTTTTAGTGTTTTTAGCATTAGATTTACCCATAAAGTTTAACTAAAATTGAGGGGAACAACATTCGAGCTCACTGGCCGGCCCAAGTCGGCCCCTCAGGCCCAGCCGAAACATTTCCCCTCCCTTAATCTAATCTCTCTCTCTCTCCCTCTCTTTCTCTCGGCCTCTCTCCTCCTCCCCTCTTCTGCTCACCTGATGGTGGCGGTGCTAGGCCAGTGGCGGCTCACCCCTCTGCTTCATCCATGGCACTCGGCTTCCCCTCCTCTTCTTCTCCCCATGACGCCTAGGGTAAGGGTAGAGGTGTGGGGCGGCGGCTTGCTGGCTGGTGGCGGCCCAGCCGGCTCCCGCCAGTGAGCTTCGTTTACCCCTCCTTGCCTCGCCCGAGCTAGCAACTCCTTCCCTCTTGCGCGCCTGGAGGAGGACAGCAGCGGCGCCCGTCTAGGCGGCGGCGACGGTGCCAAGACGGCTCGGCCTTGCCCACGCCTGAGAGCCTCGGCTCCCTCTTGTCAGCTATCTACTCTCAGACTATACTCTACTGCCTCTTGTGGACTACATGGGCCCCAGGTATCCTATAGAAGGCCCATGAGGAGCTGAGGCAGAAAGGGGGCGACTCAAGCCGGCCGGATCGGGATAGACACCACTCGGGTTACGCATGACTTAATCACCAAGGATGCTCCTGAGGATAGAGTCGAGCTCCATGTATTTAGGAGATTCATACTTGCATATCATGCACCGGTATAACCGAATTCGGTACCATATACTGGATAGAACTGTGTGACCTCATCCCCCTGCGCTATATAAAGGGAGGGGTAGGGGCATAGAATCATGCATCCTACATTAAATAGCTGCATCAGCATGGACATTTCTATCATCTGCGAATACACGCAAAAACATAATCCCAGAGCACAGGCTAGGGTATTGCTTCCGAGTTGAGGGCCCGAACCTGTATAAATCCCTGTCTTGTGTTACTATCTGGCTTCGTTCTAGCGCATAACCCCGTAACAAATTCATTGCCGACGATGACCCCCGATTAGCCACCAGTCGATAGTTGGCACGCCAGGTAGGGGGACGCGTCAAGATCATCGCTCAAGCTGTGAGATGGCGCATGCGCTTGATACCTCTGCTGAGATGGAGAAGATCCGACGAGCAGTCACATCCCTTCAGGCGGAGGGAGACATACCCGCCAAAAAGCAGGCCAAGACCTCCATCCAGGCAGTTCAAGAAACCAAGAAGATAGCTTTGGACCCGTTCGACTTGGCTAAAACAGCCGTGATTGGGACAGGGCTCGACGGCAAATTGGAAGACGTGCTCGTCACTTTCCTCCGGACAAACCAGGATGTGTTCACTTGGAAGCCTTCCGACATGCATGGCGTTCCGAGGGAGATGATTGAGCACTCTTTGCACCTTGATGACAAGGCAACACCAATCAAGCAACGTCTACAAAGATTCGCACCAGATCGGAAGGATGCCATCCGGGAGGAAATCACCAAGTTGTTGGCAGCACGGTTCATCAAGGAGGTATACCACCTCGAGTGGTTAGCAAATCCGATCCTGGTGCAGAAAAAGAACAAGACATGGCGTATGTGCGTTGACACACCGACCTCAACAAAGCTTGTCTCAAGGATCCTTTTGGGCTTCCCCGCATCGATCAAGTAGTGGATTCCACCGCCGGGTGCGAGCTCTTAAGTTTTCTAGACGCTTACTCAGGCTACCACCAGATCAACCTGAAGGAGGAAGACTGCATCAAGACATCGTTTATTACGCCCTTTGGTGCTTTCTGCTATATCACAAACCTATCAGCGCACCATACAACGGTGTTTTCACACTCAGCTCAGCCGCAACGTGGAAGCCTATGTCGATGACGTTGTTGTGAAGACACGAACAAAACCAGATCTCATAACAGATTTGACCGAAACTTTCAAGAGCCTAAGGGCATATCGGATGAAATTGAATCCCGAGAAGTGCGTTTTCAGGATTCCATCTGGTAAATTACTCGGATTCATTATATCTCATCATGGGATTGAGGCCAACCCAGAGAAGGTCAGCACCATCATAAAGATGAATCCCCTGACCAGTCAGAAGGATATGCAGAAGCTAACTGGATGCATCGTGGCACTCAGCCGATTCATTTCTCGACTCAGGGAACGCGACATTCCCTTTTTTAAGCTCCTACGCCGACAAGATGGCTTTCAGTGGATGGTGGAAGCACAAGAAGCCTTCGAGGATTTCAAAATATTCCTTACTACATCACCGGTGTTGGTCCCTCCCATGCCCCAGGAGCCCCTCCTACTTTATATCGGCGCCATGACTCATGTAGTCAGCAGCGCGTTGATTGCGGAGAGATGAGCAAGACTCCCTCCAGAAGGTACAACGCCCGGTCTACTTCGTCAGGGAAGTATTGGGCGACTCCAAAACAAGGAATCCTCATATTCAAAAGCTTTTGTATGCCGTGCTAATCACGTCGCGGAAACTTAAGCATTATTTTTAAGATCATGAAATTTCAGTGGTCACTTCCTTCCCGCTTTGAGGCATATTTCATAATCGGGAAACCACTGGGAGAATTGCGAAGTGGGCAATCGAGCTTGGAGCTTTTGAGGTAAAGTTCAAGCCTCGGTTAGCCATTAAATCTCAGACACTCACCGATTTCATCGTGGAATGGATAGAGGCATTGACCCCAGCAGCAAAGGAGAATCTCAAGTATTGGACAATGTACTTTGACGGTTTCCTCATGCTCAGCGGCGCGGGGGCTGGGATTTTTCTCATATCTCCAATTGGCAAGATGTTACGGTACGTCTTTCAAATTCTATTTCCAGGTAGCAACAACACCGCTGAGTACGAGACACTCATCCACAGGCTACGCGTCGCCATATCGCTCGGCATACGGCGGTTAATGGTGTGAGGGGATTCTCAACTCATGGTCAATCAAGTACAGAAAGAGTGGTCTTGTATCGGTGATAGCATAGCGGCCTACTGTCAGAAGGTTAGAAAACTGGAGGACAAATTTGACGGATTGGAGCTAACACATGTGCGCTGACAAGACAATGAAGTAGCAGACGAGCTAGTGCGGATGGGATCCAGTCGGGCGCAAGTTCTGACTGGAGTTTTCGTCGAAGAATTACGCAAGCCCTCTATCAAGTTACCATCTGCACCAGAGGAGCAGCAAGAGGAACAAGCAGAATTGGAGGTATTATCAATTAATCCAGGGTAGACACAGCCATATTTGGACTATCTCCTTCGCGACGAGCTACCAGATAATCGCAGCCTGGCCGAGTGCATTACACGCCGAAGCAAAAATTATAAGGTAGTCGGGGACGAGCTTTTTCGTAAGAGCAATTTCGGGGTACTAAAGCATTGCATATCTGAGCAAGAAGGCAGAGATCTACTGAATGATATCCACTCGGGAGAATGCGAACACCACGCAGCGGCGAGCGCCCTCGTAGGTAAAGCCTATCGACAGGGATTCTTCTGGGCGACTGCCGTCATGGATGCAGAAGATATAATATGCAGATGCGATGGGTGTCAATTCTTCGCACGGCAGATTCATATGCCGGCCCTAGATCTACAGACAAATCCAATCTCTTGGCCTTTCCCAGTCTGGAATCTGGACATGGTAGGGCCTCTCAAGCGAGCACAAGGCGGATTTATCCATCTCTTCGTCGCCATCGATAAATTCACGAAGTGGATTCAAGCCAAGCCGTTTGTTGATATCACGGCCGCTAAGGCGCGCGAGTTCTTCCGTGACATCGTCGTACGTTTTAGCGTGCCTAACCATTATCACCGACAACGACGTTCAATTCAAGAGTAGCGAGTTTCAAGATTGGGGCGAGGAGTTGGGCATCAAGATTTGCTACGCTTCAGTGGCCCACCCAAGGAGTAATGAGCAGGTAGAACGTGCTAATGGACTGATTTTACAAGGACTCAAAGCGAGGATTTTCGATCGCCTGAAGCCGTATGCCAGGCGCTAGGTTAAGGAGTTGTCTTTGGTCCTCTGGGGCTTAGAACAACCCCAAGTCGAGCGACTGGGCAGACACCCTTTTTTCTAGTTTATGGCTCAGAAGCGGTCCTCCCAACTGAATTAAAGTTCCGGTCCCCACGGGTAGGCGGCTACAACGACAATCAGTCGGATGAGGGAAGGATAGAAGACCTCGACCGGCTCGAGGAGGCCAGGGAAGCAGCAATGATCCAATCGGCTAAGACCCTGTATAGGGCCTTGCATTCTCCAATGGAGATCTAGTCCTCCGAATGAATTAGAAGCACGAGCATAAACTCTCCCCACTCTGGGAAGGCCCTATGTGATTGACGAAGTGACTCGCCCGGGGGCTTATCGGCTGAAACGTGAAGACGGATCGGATATGCCTAACACCTGGAGCATCGAGAAGCTACATCGTTTTTATTTTTTAGTCCTGTATTCAAATTCTGTAAATTAGTTGCTCGTTTGACTTGCTACTCAGCCGTACACGACTAAGTAGTAAGTCGGGGAGTACACTAAATAGTGTGCGGATTCACCGCACCCTATCTTATTAATAAAGTTGCTTTCTCTTTACAAATGATGGTCGAATTCAGGTATTACGAAATTCCTAAGTAGTGGCGCTCGTATTTGTCATAGACGATGTTTAGTCATTCGGCATGTGCATGGAGGAAGCGCCAAGCGCTTATTCCTAGCACTCAGGGGCTGGACCAGTCGGCAAAAGCATTACACAAAAAAGCGGATAAATCAAGTACTCGGGTAAAAAAAGATCAATAGTATCGAGGATCAATTAAACACACGGAGATTAAGTCATTTACAAATTGAAGAAAAAGTTTTCTACCAACGTGGCGGATGTCTCTCCGGCTTCTTCCATAAGGGTAGAGGCTTACTCTTCGGAGTAGGGAAAGCCCTCCCGCACGACGTCAAAGTCTACATCAGGGTAATTAGACTTCATAATAGACAATGCTTGGCTCGTGCAAATTGTCGCCGCTTCCTTTGCGAAGGCTTTGAGTTGTGCGGGAGCACCTTCGAGTCGCGCCATTAATATTTCGGCATCGGACAACAACTCTTCTTTAGGATAAATATATTGAAGCACAGGAGCCGCCGCCTTCAGAGTACAGTTGCGTAGCTCGACAGCGGACTTCACCTTCTCATCGAAGACATGGAATTGGGCCTTGGTTTTTTGCTGATAGGATGCAAAATCAGTCGATCATCGCAAAGTGATCAGGTCCTGGTGGGATTGAGTCAGGGAGAGCCAGAGTTAGAGAGTTACCCTTCAGCTCCTGGGCCGACTTCTCGGCTTGGGTGTTGGCTAGGAACACCTCTCCTCCATGGCCTTCTGCTTCGCTTTTATCACTTGCTGGTTCTCTTTCAAAGCTTTGTACAAAAGTATGCAAAGGGGATTGATCATAAAGAAGCGTTCTATAACAGTATTGAGCTTGGCATCACTCGAAGGATCCTTACCTTGGATGGTGTTAGCTTTTTCTACGTGGCGGAGCCGAAGTTCGGTATTTTCCTTTGAGAGCTCCTTGATTTCGCCACGGAATTGCGACTTTAGTGCGTATAGCGCGTTGTCAAACTCATCTCTGGACTTAGCTGGCCGACGGCTTTCTGAAGGCACTGGGTCTTTTGTGCGGCCCTCCTGCTCATACGCTGTGTGGGGATAGGCGAAAGGATCAGACACATTCTCTAATTGAGATAGAAATTCAAAACATGGAGAGAATTTACCTCAAGCATATTAACGCTGAACTTCGCTATATTTTGCAGCGTCTTCCACTCGTTAGCCTCCTGTTCATCATTGACCTTGTAGCCTTCCATTTCCTTCCTCCACTTTGCTCGGAGTGGAGGAGGATTGACATTGGCAGCAGGACGAGAAATCTCCTCGACTTCTGACTTCGAGCTCTCTGGAGCCGGGGCTAGCATTTTTCCTTTAGCCGGCGAGGATTGGCAAGCGGCAGGAGATGGCAGAGCGGTAGGTTGAGGCGCTGCGTGCTGAGCTGGATCCTGGTCTGGAGTGGGCTCTGCTTGAGAATCGGATTGCGAAGGAGCAGGAGGGGCGGGAGTTGGTGTCTTGGAGCTGCGCTTGCCCCGTGAAGTACTCAAGACAGGTTTTCTGCGAGTGGTTGAAGATTCAGAGACAATGATCTCCTTACAAACAATAAAAGAATGCAGTTGCGAGGTGAAACCTTTGCGTCTGAGTGAATATGACTCCCATCCGAGTGGCTTGACCACTCGGGGCGGAACCAAAAGCCTTCTAGCCTCTGATGTGGCCTCTGGGCTAATGATCGGGGGAGATGGAGGGCTTGGAGATTACTCAGTAGGAGTAGGGCTAGGCCTCGGGTCTTGACGACGACGACGACGCATGAGCAGGACATCCTCTTCATCTTCATCCTCGTCTGAGTCTTTCAGAACGATCTCCTTGCCTTTTTTGGCTGGAGGAGTATTAGCCGAGTACTCTGTATGACGTTTGGGCAGTGCCTCCTTGTGGCTAGGGGCTTCGGGGACAGGGTGTGCGGAGAAGAATGCGGCACATCCCATGAGACCATTTTTCCTGTTTATTATATCATATGGCTTAACGTGCTGTTGTATGTTGTGTTCAGTTCTGGAGTACACAACATGCTAGCATAGCGTCTCTGCTTTGTGCAAAACTCATGCAGAACTGACCACTTAGCCTAATTTACTAGCCACATCTCATGGTGCAAAAATCAAATAGGCCTTTGGTAGGCTTAGTATTTCTAGCAATTGCAATGGCTTCTTTGTTTCATTTATGTGCAGAAAAATAAGATTGTTTAGAACCGATGGGGGTGAATTTTCTCAATGTATTTCCACGCAGGATCGTAATGCAGATACTTTTTAGTGTAAGTAATATAATATGGTAGGATATGTGGCTCTTTCTACACACAAACGAAAAATGGCTATGGATGCGGATATAAGCTACGAGCATAAATGCATGCATATGCGGAGCCGAGTATAGCAAGTTTTATTTTAAGTGGATCAACGAAGTTGTTCTTACCTTTACAAGTCACTACTCTTTTAAACCTTCATTATCCTATCTAACTCAGCCTGAATTGCAGGACGTACGTGCTATCATCTTCCCTATCATGAAAGTTGAAAGAGTGAGGCAGATGTTCTTCCCTGCTACTATCCCAGCCTATTACCGAGCACCTCGTGCATCGGAATAACAAACTCTCCTTTCTCGGTGCTGGTATGATGCAAAGTGATCTGCTCCTCTATTAGTAGGTCGTTTGTCAGCGTTAGCCGGTCGTCTGTGTTGCCCAATTGGAATGAGGAACCTATATGTTGTCTCCCCTGGGATGCTGATTCGATTTGTCAAAATGTGCCCATTTGTTCCATTGGTATATATGCATGTCGATTCTTTTCGAGTTGTATGTTCTCCTCGTTCTTCCCATTGATCTAACTGGAGGAGTTCCCTGACTACTGAGCTGAGCTCGAGTTATTATAGAACTATGCACTATTAAAGTAGCTGCTCAACTGGATCAAGTCAAATGACACATGATAACCATGCTTGATAATCCAATTGATGTCTTCCGAAGAAAGTAGTTGAATACTAGAATTACACATATTCGAGACAAGCCCGTTAGCTAGCCTACTTTGGTCCACCTTGATATAGAAGATTTCTGATTCCTAGGTTAAAAAGTTGCTTCAATATTATACAACCAAATATATCTTGGCGTATGATTTTATTTAGTAAGTAGGTATTTTCAGAAATAAAATACACTATACTTAGTCCTTATTCTTTTCGCCTTATTTAATTTCACTTATCTAACTTATCTTTCACTTTATAGGTGTAAAGTCAAAGATAAGTTAAGTGAAATAAGGCGAAAATAATGAGGCCTAATCTTTTGCTCTAGATCAGCATCAATATTTTTTACGTAATGAATAGATTGTTTTACATCCGTGATCCGTGTGCGTGTTTTAACCTCTCTTGGCACAACGATGAAACTAACTACAAATTGCTTTGGAGCCTTTAACATTTACCTGCAATTAAACTAAAAATATTAAAATTAACATTGTTTGCAGGTAATGACACTTTTTGCTGCAGCACTCCTTGAGAAGCAGATTGTTATTGTATGTTCTAGTTTGGTATGGTTGCCTTATAGATTTCTGCATTTGTTATTTCACTTTTATATTGATGGTACATGGATGACCATTTAATCTGATATTTATCTTGATCTTGTGTATTAATTTGGTAAGCACAAAAGGGTAAAGTTCAACGCTTCCACTCATACAACAAAGACTATATTAGATTATGTGCATGCTGATTTATGGGGACCATCCCGTAAACATTCTCTTGGTGGTGCTCGCTATATGTTGACAATTATTGATGATTACTCCAGAAAGGTGTGCCCTTATTTCTTGAAACATAAATATGATGCTTTTGCTGCTTTAAAGATTGGAAAGTCATGGTAGAAAGGCAGACTCAAAGAAAGGTGTAAGTCCTTCGTACTGATAATGGGATGAAATTTTGTTCACGTGCATTTAAGTTTTGTTGCAAAAGACAAGGCATTGTTAGGCACTACATCATTCCGTACACTCCTCAACAGAACGGTGTAGCTGAGCGCATGAACAGGTCCATCATCTCTAAGGCTCATTGTTTGTTGTCCAATGCTGGCATGGGCAGACGCTTTTGGGCTGAGCCAGCCTCCACCGTCTGCTTCCTAATAAATAGGTCACCCTCTAGAGCTCTCAACAAGAAGACTCCCATTGAGGTATGGTCTGGCACACCTGCTGATTATTCACAGTTGAGAGTATTTGGTTGCACTGCATATACGCACGTTGATAATGGAAAATTTGAGCCTAGAGCAATTAAGTGTGTATTTTTTGGTTATGGTTCAGAAGTTAAGGAATATAAGTTGTGGAATCCTGAAACCGAAAAAACTCTAATGAGTAGAAGTGTTGTTTTCAATGAATCTGTTATGTTTCATAAAAATATGTCTAATGATATCTCTGATGAAGGACAACAGAAAGTAAGCGTGCAGGTAGAGCACTTGGATAATGGAGATCATGTAATTGATGATGATGATATTGTTGTTCAAATTACACAGGTTCCTGATATTATTTCCTCTGTTGATGACTCAACTGTTGTTAAGCACTTTTCTCCTATTGTGCTGTCTCCACAGCACTCCATTGCAGTTGATAGGCCAAGAAGGTACATTGTTCGTCGTATTCGTCTGATTGAAGAGTGTAATTTTGCTAGTTATGGTTTAAGTTGTGCAGAGAAGGTGGAAGGTATAATACAGAGCCTTCTACTTATACTGAAACAATTATCTCTAGTGATCGCGACAAGTGGATTTCCGTCATGCAAGAGGAGATGCAATCACTTGAGAAGAATAGCACTTGGAAAATTGTTCGTTTGCCCAAAGAAAAGAAGACCGTTCACTGCAAATGAATGTTCAAAAGAAAGGAAGGTGTGTCTTCAAGTGAACCCATGAGATTTAAAGCAAGATTAGTTGCTAAAGGTTTCAGTCAGATATCAGGTATTGATTACAATGATGTTTTCTCTCCGGTTGTGAAACATAGTTCCATTCGTACATTCTTTAGTATTGTGGCTATGCGTGATTTTGAGCTTGAGTAGTTAGATGTAAAGACTGCATTTTTATATGGTGAACTGAAGGAAGAAATTTACATGGACCAACCTGAAGGTTTCATTGTTCCTGGTAAAGAAAATTTGGTTTGCAAATTAAAAAAATCTCTTTATGGTTTAAAGCAATCCCCGGGACAATGGTATAAGAAGTTTGACTCTTTTATGCTCACACACAGTTTTAAAAGGTCTGAATTTGATAGCTGTGTTTATATTAAATTTGTTGATGGGTCACCTATATACTTGTTGTTATATGTTGATGATATGTTGATTGCTGCTAAGGGCAAGAAGCAGATCACTACTTTAAAGGCACAGTTAAGTAGTGAGTTTGAGATGAAGGACCTAGGTGCAGCGAGAAAAATTCTTGGCATGGAGATTATAAGAGACAGAAAGTCTTGTCTGTTATATCTTAGCCAACAAAGTTATATTGATAAAGTTCTTCGTCGTTTCAATATGCATGACGCAAAACCAGTTAGTACTTCCATTGCTCCTCACTTTAAATTATCATCTTCTCAATGTCCTGATTCTGATGAAAAAATTAAGTATATGTCCAAGGTTCCTTATTGTAGTGCTGTCGGTTCATTAATGTATGCCATGGTTTGTTCTCGTCCTGATTTATCTCATGCTATGAGTTTGGTCAGTAGATACATGGCTAATCCTGGCAAAGAACATTGGAAGGCTGTACAGTGGATTTTTCGATACATGCGTGGCACTTCTAATGCTAGTTTGCAGTTCGGTAAGACTAGAGATGGACTTATTGGATATGTTGATTCTGATTATGCTGCTGATTTGGACAAGAGAAGGTCTCTCACTGGTTATGTCTTTACTATTGGTGGTTGTGCCGTTAGTTGGAAAGCAATTTTGCAATCTACAGTTGCTTTATCCACCACTGAAGCTGAATACATGGCTATTTCTGAAGCATGTAAAGAAGCTACTTGGTTAAGAGGTTTGTATTCTGAGCTTTGTGGAGATTCATCTTGCATAAATTTATTCTGTGACAGTCAAAGTGCTATATGTCTTACAAAGGATCAAATGTTTCATGAAAGAACAAAGCACATTGATGTCAGATATCATTATATTCGTGATGTTATTGCTCAAGGTAACATTAAGGCATGCAAGATCAGTACCCATGATAATCCTGCTGATATGATGACAAAGGCAGTTCCTGCTACTAAGTTTGAGCTTTGCTCAAGCTTAGTTGGTGTTACAGTTTAAGTCCTAGTGACTTTTGGCGCACGGTGATTTTTATTATTGAAGTGAGTTGATTGATGATATTTCATTTGTTACAAGATGGAAATTCGTCTCAAGGTGAAGTTTGTTGAAATATGATCTGAATTCTAACGTGAGTCTTGTGGGGACGCCTAGAGGGCCCACGGTTCGGTCATGGTGATTAGCGGATTTGTTTCCGTATTTGACTGCAGTCAGTTTTGTCCACCCTATATATACCTCTTGTAAACCGCATGGGAAGATGAATCTCAATTGTTATTCCCCTTTTGTACTCTCATCTGATATAGTGGATTTCGCCGGTTGGCGCTCGTGGTTTTTTCCCGCAAAGGTTTTCCACGTAAAAATCTTGTCTCGTGTTTGATATTTGGTTTGCAATATTTGCTAACACTTATGCCTTCAAAAAAGAGAATGTCTGCTATGCCCTACGTACCTACATCATTTGGTTGTTTCCTTTCACGTTTACATAATGCTTTTTGGTTGTGCGCGTTTTCCTATATTCTTTCGAGTTGTTCCTAAGGCCGCTAATCTTTTAGTGCGATTATTTATGTGTGATGCACAGTTCTCTTATAGACCTTACCATTTATGCGTGGTCTGTATGAGCGTGCCGCACTTTGCTTTATCCTGGTTGTGTTTACTGCTCATTGATGCCACATATTGTTGTGTTGTTGATCCAATTGATCGGAAATTACAAATTTATGGCTCTATATTTTTGCTCTTCCACTTCCCTACTTCTATTTCAATCTTATGAGGTCTCCATGAACTGATTACATTGTTCCTGCTTAAGAAATGTTTCATGTTCCCTAAACAAGTTTTTTTTGTTCTCATGTACTGATCTCTTATAGCTTGCACCAATGTCAACACATCACTAAAAGTAACTTCAAAATTAGTGGACAAGATGTTTTCTTACTTCAATGCAAGGTAGTTATTTTCTGGATCAGACACCAGTGTAGTACTATATTGTTTTAATGTCCTTCCTATGCTTTATCCGTGGTTATTACATTGATCTTTGTTTAGTTAAGGAGACAATGTTTTCTTACTCCATGCCCATCTTCAGCACCTGCCCCAGCTCAGCTTCGGCGAACCCCCTCAGGCTTTGGTTGAAGCATTCTGAGGCTCCGGCGTCTCCCAGAGGCACATCAACCACCGCCGCCGCTGCCCTGCCGGCGTGGGACAAGCGACTTTGAAATACAGTGCTTGAGAATATAGTCTATACAGAAGTCCTCGTTACATAGGAAATGATAATCTACGGATCACTCTCTTCATTGCTAAATTTTCTATGATCTTAAGCCCTTAAAACTAGATATTAAATTGTATTATGTTAATTATATCTGGTACAATATATGAAATTATCCTGTTAATTTTTACACAATTTTTTTCAGCAATGATCATTATTGTTGCTTGATATGATGCACTTTTGACACAAAAATAATGATGAATAGATTCATAAATTTGAATCATGTAATTTTTTTTTTCTCCCGTTGCAATACACGGGGCACCGTACTAGTAAAATATATAGATGTCGATCACCTCGACGACGACGACGACGACTCCCACTTCCATTGGATCGAGCCATGGACGGCGACGAGCAGCGGCGCCCTCTGCTCTCGTCCCCGCCGCCAGGTTCGTACACTACCACCGCCGTTGCCCCCCGATCCCTCAATTCTTCCGTCTCATCTCATCCATTTTAGGGGAGTCCCCCTTCGTTTCTGCTGCAGCGGAGGCGGCGGCGGCGGCGGCGGCGGCGGAGCACCAGCAGCAGTACCAATACCTGGGGCGGAGCAGCTCGTCGGCGCTGCGCGGCCGCGGTGGCGGAGGCTGGAGCGGGGCCGGGGGGCCGCAGGTGAGCGCCGCCGAGGTCAGGTCCGCCGCCTCCTTCTCCTCCTCCACCTTGTACCCACCGGTCCCGACTTCCCACCACGACGACGTCTACCCGCCGTCCGTCCACAGCGCCGTCCTCTCCCCGTCCTCGTCCCCTGCGCCGACTGCGCCATATCCGCATGGTAATTCACCGGAGCTACTCCGTTTCTGCCACGCCAATTCTTCGCCTTCTCCGTTAGCGCTGTGGCTGATTACTGGGTACCAACTATATAGGAGGATTAGCGATCGTTCCTCAAGGGCCGTATCCGTACGGTGGTGATCACCAGCCTTCTGAGGGCGCCAGGAGGTGAGTGATTCCAATCAATTTTGTGTGTTGCCTAATGCCTACTAGGTTCCTTCTAGGACGAGCAATAAGCCAGTAACTTATAAGGCTGATGCGATTGCACAGCAATGAATGCTTGTAATCTGGTACTGTGGTGCTTAAATTTCTCATTTTAGCATGAGGATGTGTTACATTTCAGTTCACTATCAGTATAGTGCATTATTGTTTGGATAAATGGTATCATCAAGTCACTAGAATTACATGGTCCATAGTTATTAGTTAACACATATTTAGATTGTACTTGTGGCCAATAAATAAACCAGTATGGTGCCTGTGGCCTCGATGGATGATATAATCCTTCCGTTCTAAAATATAAGGGGTGTTTTGACTTCACAAAAGTCTTTGAAGGTAGATTTTGACTGTTAGATTTCTCTGTTATATATTATGAAATTGTTACAGTAATTTATAATTGTATCAAAAGCACTTTGAAATATATCAATTTGGTACAACCTTGGTACACTAACGATGCATATTATTTGATCTACTAAATTTGACTTTTCTCAAGTCAAAATACGCCTTATATTTTGGAACGGAGGGAGTATATCCATGTGTGTTAGTCAACTAGTCATCTCCTTACCAGTTACAGTTGAAGTGGGAGTATTCACATGATTTATATCTATATTCATTGTTTCGGTGCTTGAAAATGTAACTAAACTTGCCAACAACACTATCTGCAAATTATAAACCAGGCATTTAATGTGAATAATCAAGAAGAGATATTGCACATCTAATATGACTGTGTTAAAGTATCCAAATAGTTCTTTTGATGGGAATAAACTATCGGGATAGTTAATGATCTGAGACAAAAGGAGAGCACATGAAAATCAGTAATGCGGACTGAGACGCAATGTTTTTCTATTTAAACACAAAGATTGAACAGAAATACATGGTGCATGCAAAGCTATAAACTGATCGAAGATGTAGAATGCATGCAACCTCTCTATAAGTCTCCTATAAACGAAAACATGAACTATTTATGGTCTATTTTGATTTACAAATTGAAGCATGCAGCGAGTAGTGCTTGGAAACAGGAGTTATCAGGTATGCAGTTAATAAGGCATCTTCAAAGGAGAATGCTCTATAAACCTTGCAACTGTAAAATCTGATTATCGGTAGGGTTGATCTCAGTATCATACGACTACAATGGGAGAAATGGTGTGGATCACTAGAATTCTCAGTTTTCCGCCGAACCTCAATAGCTAGAATTGTTCCTCATCTTTGCGGAAGGCAAATTGAACTATCCTATTGTTGCCTTTCGCATCATTTTCCATTTGTTCCACTTTATGTTATATCATTGCGCTTGCACCTCAAGTACTGTTACAAGTGTCAAACTGTCAATGTAATGCTTCGAATTTTCTCATAGGGATGTACTGGATGAGGTCGAAATCCGGCAACTGCTTATTGACCATGTGGGGCATCGATGCTGTTGGGGAAGTCGGCCTGCTCGTACATGGAAAATTACCTCCATTGAGGACTGCAATGTATATGTTGGAACTTTGGAAACCTTCATTGAGGAAAGGGACATTATGGCAAAAAAGGAGCCCTATGAAGGTGGGAAAATAGATGGAAGTGTCAAGGGTCCTGCGCTTGATGTGTGGGAACTAGACCTGAGGTCTGAGTTTCCACTTCTGTTTGTACCTGAGACAGAAGTAATAGTCAAGATTCCGCATTCTGAAGTTATTGAGAAATGCTTAGGTATGATGTCCATTAAGAAGCACATCATGTAATCACAATTTGCTTCAACAGGTTGTAACCAACTGACCATAACTTAATTTGTAGCTTTTCTAATTTATTTAAGCATAAGTTTAACCAACTGTTCCAAGTTTGCATTTTGTAATATCTCTTTGCTGCTTGGTCGTAAATTCTTGATTACTGTTGCTCATTTTAATGCTTGTAGGAGTTGGACTACCTTAAATAAGTCTATTTCTTCATTAAACTCCTGCAATTTCTTCTTTCATGACCTTAGATACCCTGTCAGTATACATATTTTAAGAAGGGAAATATCATTATTCATTCATCATTGTCTTTCTGATTCGAAAGGTTTTTCATTTGCATAATCTAGATTTGTCTGGCAGATTGTGATGGTCGTGGAGATGCGCCATGTCCTACTTGTAATCCTGGTCAGGAGAGTGGGTTTTACAAGGCAAATCAGATGACCCGGTGCAGTGCATGCCATGGGAGAGGTTTACTCGCTCACCAAGATGGATCTGATACAGTGTTGGTTCTGCTACTTCTTTTCTTCAGTTCTATTGTTTGCAATTTAGCTCAACCAAGAATATGTGGCCCATTGTTATGCATACGTGTGTGGAAAGTGTTGTTCACGTCCGCTCGTCTTGTAGTGCCACCGCCAGTCACCAAGCCCACAGCTAGCGAAGCATCTGCTCAGGTTTCTTGTAGAAGCCAGTAAAGGAAAAATAGGAAGCACATATATCCATATCCATATATCTTACAGTCACAACCAGATGAGGCGTGACTCGTGAGACGGTCAGGGACGACATGACCCGGAAGGTGGCGCGGTCGGGTTGTTCCTTTGCCTGGCGAACAGTTATAGCTAACGGGCAAGTGCAGCAAGGATGAACTATTGTCCAAGGTGCCGTGGAGTAGCACATGACATCGTGGCCGGTCGCTACCATGGCTACCACCTGACAGCTTGAGGATGAACTATCTCATGAAGGGTTGAAAAGTTATGCGCATGTGTGCTGAAGATATTGTAGTGCAGATTGGTGTGCTATTAGATTGATATTCTTTAATTAATTTGTTATCCTAGGGGTAAGATTGTCCGTTAAAAATCTGCTATTTTTTAAAGTAAACTTGTTAGGAGGCAGTCCTATATATAATGCCAGCTGACCATTATGTTAATTAAGCAATAAAGAACTTGTTCGTTTATTTGCTTCTTCTGCGGCATGCGTGGTGCCTGTGGAGGAGAAGAAAAAGAATAGAAAGGAGAAAGGAGAGATGAGCTGGTGGCTAGGTTTTGGCCCAATTGAGAGAGCTAGTGTTTCGAATTAATCTACATTGGGAAATCTATTTTCAAGAGGTTTTGCATTGTGAAGTTTTCAATGTTCTCCTTTTCAGTCTAGGCATATCTTTCACGTTTTTCTTGTCAATTTGATTCAAGGTCGACGAAATCGTTTTGCAATTTAATCCCAGTAATTTCTTATGGAAATTTGATCCATGAAACTAAAAGTTTTTCAAATTTGCTAAACTCATTTGCAAACAGAGAAAAATTATGAATTTTACAGTTAGCTTGTACCACTTTAGTAACACTGTTCACTTCGCTTATATATCTTTCTTTGTGACAGGTGTGGAATGTGCAGTGGTAAAGGAATGCTGCCTTGTATAGCATGTGAATCGCGTGGCCTAGTAACTTGCAAGACGTGTAGCGGCTATGGCTCCCTTCTTGCAAAAAGCATCGCTCATGTTCGATGGTAATCTTGATTCAACTTTTTTTCCCTCATGCTGGTTCCGTAAGTAATACAATACTAAAACATCTGACTGTTTGTGCTTAAATATGCATTTTTTTTATTGAAACAATGGTTGACTTACCATGGAATAGATAATTAAAACATATGACCATATATTTAATTATTTGTTATTCTGTAAATGCCTAATGAAACCTATCATTTTGATGTTGCTACTATGAACATTTGATCTAACAATTTGATAGCTTTGGAACTTAATTGTTAAAAATAAAAGGCAATGCTGCTCATTTAAAGTTTTATAGCTTGTCAGCTGATGATTCAATTGTTAATTGGGTTTGTCATTTCGCAAACATTCATTAATGTTTTGGCTACTAACAAGTCTTCCACACATGTATATAGTGATATAGTAAAGCTCCATTAGATAATGAACTGCAGAAAGTCATCTTTGCACAATGAGGAGAGGGCTCTCTTTAAGATTCTTCTTTGTAGTGCAAAATAATTTGTGACTTGATGTGTGGCCTGTAATGTGCTTATGTATAGGAGCATAGGTAGGGCTTTCTCATGATTTACCTGCAAGTCATCAGAGCAGATTGTCTGACCAAATCATGAGATATTCCGGGATTACTTTATTAGCCTTTTACGCTTTTTTATTGTTGTGAAGAACAGAAATCGATTTGAAAAGTTATTTCATTCCAGGAAAACGCTATCAACGAGAAAAGTTAGTGCAACTAGAGGAGCTGCATCGGTTCCCGATGAAGTTCTTCATCGTGCCAAAGGGGTGCAACTATGCAATATACAGGCACACCAATGTACTCCTGCTTTCTTTGCTGATTCTTATCCACTCAACCAGTTTTCCTCGGAAGTTATTGCTAGCCGGGTGCCAGTTCCACCATCTGCAAGGGTCATTTCTGAGAGACACATTATCTCGGTTGTGCCTGTAATCCGCGTCACAATGACCTACCGCAAACAGTCTTTTAGCTTCTACGTTGTTGGCTACAGTAGGGATGTTTTCATAAGGGACTATCCTTCCAAGTTCTGCTGGGGCCTCTGTTGTTGCTTCGAGTGGCTGCGGGCCTAGAGCATATATTGGCATGGTGCCTCCATCGAGTGTGCAGTATTTTACATTACATAAGCTGGTGTGTGAAGAAGATAAATAAGCTTTACTCTTTGGGGGTATGTATTTTACATTACAGAAGATGTACCTATATGTTGGACTATCGTGGCTTGTAAAGTTACATTACAGAAGATGTACCTATATACTTTGAACCATTGTGGCCTGTCAAAATTCTTTATACCTATTTTTCATTGTGCATCAAATCAATCATATTTGGGAAGAAAAATGTGGTGTATGTTATTCACGACTGGTTTGTCATCAGGTGTGTATCTGATGTTCTTTCTCCATCAACTGTCTCTTCTTTCTTCCCTGGAAAGGGGTTGCTGGAAACATGCTTGGTGTTCCTACAAAAAATGTTTTGTTATTGAAAGTGATCATGCCTTGATTATCTGCTACCCAACCATGCTGCATGTGAATATTTTGTGAACATCTTTTTATTATTGAGTACTGTTGAGGCCATGAAAGTTGAGTTCACGCTTATTTGTGGAAATTGTATTCACATCTTCCAACAAAGAATGTACGAAATGTCTGCGGACAGCTACAATGATTGTAATATAGAATATGAAGAACGTGTTTCCACACTCCCATGGTGTAATTTGTTTTCTTAGGCTCAAGTTAATTTCCGCGATCGTTGGATTTGTATATTAGAAGGTTCACGTTCTGTATAGTTAACTGTTGATCCGGCAAAGGGTGCTACTTGCACTAGACGGCAGATGTGGTCAAAGGGGAAAATATGGTATATAATAGATTTTGAAGTTGCCACGGCGTTCTAATATATACGGGCCATTTGTCGCGACTCTAACTTCATCAGGATTCACTCATAATCGACTGCTAGTCTCAGAGATCAATACTATAAACTCATGAGCGACAATTGTTAAACATCATCACACAATTACAATTAACTAAAAAAATAATATAGTATGCAAAAGTAATTGTTTGCACAATCATTTATTACAATAGTTTAAAGAAAGGTGACATAATATCGTTCATAATTGTTCAGAGCGCGGAAATTCAAATAATGCAGTGGAAATAAAATTATGACGATGCTCTAATCCAACCCTTAAACATCAGCTAGTCTTGGTCAAAATCCGGTATAAAATCCTTCTGATCCTGTAGATAGACTAGACCTGATTCTTCTCCTGAATACAAATATATCCGCAAATTGTAGTAGTGATTTTGATAAGTAAATCAACAGATTCTAAAGACACATCAAATTGTAGGATAAGAAAAAAAAGACAAGAATATGAAAAACCAATTTGTACTATCATTTTTGAAATCATATTCATGATGTTCATTGAAAAATAGAAGCCAAATATGAGTGATACTACTCGCTAGTGACTAAAAAATACTATCGATCCAAGTGTAAAACGGTCCTTGATGAGGACATCATTGACGCGGTTGCCCAAGTCGAGACGACGTGGAATTCGCTGCCGAGTTCGGTTCGGACTTCCAGCACCACTACACCTTCAAACGGACGCCCAGATCACATACGATGTCCAAATTAGGCAAATACGGGCTCTACGGAAGCTTACGAGATAAGCTTTCCAACGGATCCAGCCACACCTCAAATTTCAATCCGAATCAACGGGAATCGCGAAAACAA
Organism: Raddia distichophylla; assembly: GCA_005191435.1. Classification (NCBI taxonomy): domain Eukaryota; kingdom Viridiplantae; phylum Streptophyta; class Magnoliopsida; order Poales; family Poaceae; genus Raddia; species Raddia distichophylla. The sequence goes on along the minus strand of SPJY01007238.1, from coordinate 33,749 downwards.
ACTGACGGACGAAAACTTTCCGGCGCTGCGTTGCCATATTTTTTGGCCCAAAGCCCGTGTACTACTAGAGTTAGGGTTCAGCACGTGTGGGCACCTGTTTGGGCGCCACTTTCTGGCCGCCGCCCTATATAAGTTCCCCGCTGTGCTTCGTTTTAGTTGGGTTTTGTTTAGTTGATTTCGTCACAGTTGTATGAGATTTCGTCTTGTTCTTCTTATGTCGGCTAGACCAACAGGATTAAGTTTCTTAATCCCATTAATCTTAATCTATATTCGCAATTGTGATTGCTTATCTTGTGTTCTTCCTCGTTCTTCGGTTGCCTGCAGGAACCGTCCTTTGTGGACAGGTCGATCGTGGCTCTGGTTCGGTTGATAACACTCATCGTGTGGTTTAGCGATCGCCGGGATTTGCAGTTCCTTGTGGGTTTGGAAGCTGGATCGTTTAGGTCTCCTAGACACCTATCGAATTATCCTCGTCGTCTCCCACCAGAAGATCAGGACCCCACGTTCGCGCCCATCAATGGACTACTGAAAAACAACTCCATGTACTGGGTATCAAAGCAAACATTTAAAAATTATCCCTTTCGGAGATGTACTAATGGAAATGGAAATTATTGGAGGGGCTCATATTTAAAGTCATGACTGAGGATAAGTGACACGTCAAATTGTAGGATAAAGAAAAACAGGCACCTGCAATGTCATCATAGCTAGTGATTTTGTTTTACTCCAGGAAAAACATTTAATATGATCATAGATAGCGATTTTGTTTTATACCAATAGTAATGCCACCAATGATACTCGCAAATTGTAGTAGTGATTTTGATAAGTAAATCAACAGATTCTAAAGACATATCAAATTGTAGGATAAGAAAAAAACAGACAACAATATAAAAAGCCAACTTCTACTATCATTTTTGAAATCATATTCATGATGTTCATTGAAAAATAAAAGCCAAATATGAGTGATACTACTCGCTAGTGACTAAAAAATACTATCGATCCAAGTGTAAAACAGTCCTTGATGAGGACATCATTGACGCGGTTGCCCAAGTCGAGACGACGTGGAATTCGCTGCAGAGTTCGGTTCGGACTTCCCGCACCACTACACCTTCAAACAGACGCCCATATCACATACGACGTCTAAATGGGGCAAATAAGGGCTCTACGGAAAGCTTACGAGGTAAACTTTTCAACGGATCCAGCCACGCCTCCAAATTCAATCCGAATCAACAAAAATCGTGAAAACAAACTGACGGACAGAAACTTTTCGGCGCTGCGTCGCCGTATTTTTTTGCCCAGAGCCCGTATACCCGTAGAGTTAGGGTTCAGCACATGTGGACACCTGTTTGGGTGCCCCTTCTCTGGCCGCCGTCCTATATAAGTTCCCCGCCGTGCTTCGTTTTAGTTGGGTTTTGTTTAGTAGATTTCGTCACAGTTGTGTGAGATTTCGTCTTTTTCTTCTTGTGTCGGCTAGACCAACAGGATCAAGTTTCTGAACCCCATTAATCTTAAATTATATTCACAATTGTGATTGCTTATCTTGTGTTCTTGCTTGTTCTTCGGTTGCCTGTAGGAACCGTCCTTCGTGGACAGGTTAATCGTGCCTTTGGTTCGGTCGATAACACTCGTCGTGGTGGTTTAGCGATCGCCGGAATTTCCAGTTTCTTGTGGGGTTGGAAGCCGGATCGTTTAGGTCTCCAAGACATCTACCGAATTATCCTCGTCGTCTCTCACCAGAAGATCGGGACCCCGCGTCCGCGCCCGTCAATGGACTACTGAAAAACAACTCCATGTACTGGGTTTCAAAGCAAACATTTAAAAATTATCTCTATTGGAGATGTACTAATGGAAATGGAAATTATTGGAGGGGCTCACATTTAAAGTCATGACAGAGGATAAGTAAATCAACAAATTCTAAAGACACGTCAAATTGCAGGATAAAGAAAAACAGGCACCTGCAATGTCATCATAGCTAGTGATTTTGTTTTACTTCAGGAAAAACATTTAACATGATCATAGCTAGTGATTTTGTTTTATACCAATAGTAATGCCACCAATGATACTTGCAAATTTTAGTAGTGATTTTGATAAGTAAATCAACAGATTCTAAAGACACATCAAATTGTAGGATAAGAAAAAAAACAGACAACAATATAAAAACCCAATTTCTACTATCATTTTTGAAATCATATTCATGAAGTTCATTGAAAAATAGAAGCCAAATATGAGTGATACTACTCGCTAGTGACTAAAAAATACTATCGATCCAAGTGTAAAACAGTCCTTGATGAGGACATCATTGACGTGGTTGCCCAAGTCGAGAGGACATCGAATTTGCTGCCGAGTTCGGTTCGGACTTTCAGGACCAGTACACCTTCAAACGGACACTCATATCACATACGATGTCCAAATGAGGCAAATAAGGACTGCTTACGAGATAAACTTTCCTACGGATCCAGCCACGCCTCCAAATTCAATCCGAATCAACGAAAATCAAGAAAAAAAATGACGGACAGAAACTTTCCGGCGCTGCGTCGCCGTATTTTTTGGCCCAAAGCCCGTGTACCCATATAGTTAGGGTTAAGCACGTGTGGACACCTGTTTGGGCGCCCCTTCTCTAGCCGCCGCCCTATATAAGTTCCCCGCCGTGCTTTATTTTAGTTGGGTTTTGTTTAGTTTATTTCGTCACGGTTGTGTGAGATTTCGTCTTGTTCTTCTTGTGTCGACTAGACCAGCAGGATCAAGTTTCTGAACCCCATTAATTTTAATCTATATTCCGAATTGTGATTGCTTATCTTGTGTTCTTGCTCGTTCTTCGGTTGCCTGCAGTTACGTCCTTCGTGGACAGGTTGATCATGCCTCTGGTTCGGTCGATAACACTCGTCGTGGTGGTTTAGCGATCGCCGGGATTTCCAGTTCTTTGTGGGGTTGGAAGCCGGGTCGTTTAGGTCTCCTAGACATCTATCGAATTATCCTCGGTGTCTCTCACCAGAAGATCGGGACCCCGCGTCCGCGCCCATCGGTCCTACAAATGTTTTTCCTACTAAGAAATGGGAGAATAACTCAAACTCTCACAATCACCCTAACCCTCTGTGTCAAGCAACCGTATCCTAGATCTTGGTCTCCGTGAGCTGTTGCTCTTTGTCGGTCATGGCATGAGGAAATAAAAAGCAAATAAAGGAGGAAAAAATAATGGATCAGGCATTATTGCACCAAAAAGTAACGAAGAGTTGTTCATTCATTTGCACCTGAACCGTAATAGCCACACACACACACACAGTCATAAAAAAATTCTTACAGCTTGGCGAAGACGCGTTAGAGCTATTCTCTAGAGCTTTGATTCAATCCATAGCTGCATAGGCTGCAAACAAGATGAAATGTTATGGTCCTGCAGTAGCAGATTATCGTGCAAACTAGCAGGTAACCAACAAAGACAAAAAATGGGAATCATCATGCAAGATAATGACTAACCTGAGGGGTAAGCAAATTGATCTCGATGCGGTTGACACCGAGGGAGAGAGAGGGGCGCGGCAGGAGAGAGGGGAGAGAGAGGGGTGCATCAGGAGGGAGGGCGAGAGAGAGAGGGGCGCGACAGGAGGGAGGGGTCGGCTCGACGGCGGGGCTGGTACGGAGAGAAAGCGAGAGAGAGAGAGAGAGGAACCATGGGAGGTAGAGATACCGAGGGCGGTGTGGGCGGAGGCGAGTTTTAGGGTTGGGAGTGAGAGGTAGCGGGGTAGGACGATGTGGGGGCGTGGTGGGGTTGGTTGAGAGTTGGGAGGCGGTGAATTGTCTAATTAGAAGGGATTATAAATTTTTTTAATAGAACATACCATCACCGTAAGAGCCTTTTATTAGTAGACATATATTTTTAAAATTTTAAAATTACAATGCTAATTTTCTGTTTTATGAAATTATAGAAATAGTCTCCCTCCGCCATTCATAACAGCGGGATAAAGTGTACCGCCGAATTAAACAGCGGGATAAGACTGGACGTATAACCCACCATTTGGTTTGGCAGATTATAATGGACCACAATTTTGAACAGCGGGTTATAAGCCGAGGCTTATCACACCGTTTAAATTCGCGATTCATGCTTCCTAGCTTAACCTGCCAAACAAAACGACGGGAAGACCCATTTTAAAAAATAATAATTATGTAAAACTACTATTAACAGTTTTTGTTGCCACCTGCGATGGAGTATGGAGGACTAATGCAAAGTTAAATAGAAATGCATTCGGTGTAACATCACTTAGTATCGTTAGTTTGCAGGTTTCGAATACATTTGAAAATGAACTAACGTGATTGGTAAATTTTGAAAAAAAAAATCAACAAGTTGCACCGCACTTTGTAGTTCAGTACGTGGTAGTTCACTTCGTTGAAGTAAGTAGGAAAAATAGAAAACTTGTAAACAATCATAAAATTAGAGGGTAGAATTCAACAAGATCCATTACACCATGTTGTTCGTATGTTGTAATTGTATCATCTGTTAGTTTATTGTGTCCGAACAAGTAAATCGTCTATGGTCTTAAAGAACCGGCGATTAAATAATAAAAACACTAGGATTACATGATACAATCAATGGCACATATGATGAATAGAACAATTTACCATAGTAGTGCATCGTAGCTAAACCTACACGTCTTATGGGATTTGAAAACATAGCTGTGCCCCACGATAATCAATCTACTGGGTGCAGCGGGGGTATTTCCCCTTCGTAAATGCGCTAGGTCCTACTACCCTAGATCTAGCAGCCCTCTCACGCTTTCTGGCATGATCTGCCTCACACTCATCGAACTGACGCAGCCGGTCAACCTCCCGCTTTGCCTAAAACTCTTCTCTAGAACGCTTGTTTTTTCTTCCCTCAGTGCATCTTGCCACAGTTTGGGAGTCTGCTCCGCATCCAAATATTGCACAAATTTGCATAATGGAGGCTAATAAATTTGAGGTTAGCATTTACACGTATATGTTCGCTAAGGCAGAAAAAAGGTAATAAGTAATTTACAGGAAACTTTGTCTTACTCTCCATCTCGTCTGTTCGGTCGCATGCACAGTTTGTGCACATCCAATATCTTCTGCCATAAGTGTAGGACATGTTTTCAGAGTTCATTAAATTGCAAAGATCACCGCATAGACACATGGGCGGCTGAACACTTTCTGTGATAGCTTCCTTAAGAGACTCTCTTGATGGCGATGGGAACTAAATGTCACTATTTGAGGGGTTGTTTGTGAACCGAAATGGTCAGAACCCTCCTGTTTGTTGTATTTGTGACCACTCTCACCTGTTAGTTGTGTTGTTCGGAGTAAGACTGGGTGGATTTAAATTAGTAATATTGGCCAAAATGCTCGAATTGAACAAGCCCATATGCAATGCACGCTGTGAGATGATTTAATAATGTGTCCATGTCATTTGCAGCGATAGGTCAGTTCGAGCAGGGACCAATGGGCCACACAAGAGGTAATGCCTCGCCGCCGGCCACTCTGCCTCCTACCCATCCACCACCAGCTGGCTCGGCCCAACGATGGTGACCCGCGAGATTCGCCCACCGTCTATTGGCCCTGCTGCTATCGCCCCCCCCCCCCCCCCCCCCCCCCCCCCCCC
>SPJY01007238.1:0-27080 GCA_005191435.1 Raddia distichophylla | reverse complement strand
AGCATACAACCTTATATCATTAAACAAAACAGCATAACACTAAGACCTTGTTCTTCTTCAGAAAGCACTCTTTGAACATTGAGAGCATCAGTTTCCAGTATAATTCTCAACATTCCTAGGCTTGAAGCAATCTGTAGAGCTGAGAAACATGCCAAAGCTTCTGCTTGGGTAGCATCAAGTAAGTGATCAAGTTTCCCTGCAGCAGCCATAACAATCTGGCCTTGATCATCCCTAGCCACAACACCCCAACCTCCACTTCTTGCTTCAGCCAGAAAAGAACCATCTACATTCAGCTTCAAAAGGCCCTTATCAGGAGGCTTCCAAATTTTGAAATTAGGAGGGAAGCAGTGATTAACATCCTCACCCATCCAAAAGTCCAGCTCTTACAATTTATAAGCCACTTGATGCAAAATCTGATCAGTAGTAAAACTTCTCTTTTCATGGACCAATTTGTTCCTACGGTACCACTAGGTGCTAAGAAGAATAACCACCTTTAATTGAATATGGGTATCACTCTTCCAAACCTCCTCCAAAAGCATTTATGGGGAATTGAGATAGCATAATTATACATAATTATTTAGCTAAAGATAGCATAATTGTGCAAATAACATAAACATTTTGGAATCGAAGGATTAGCAATTTAGTAACACAAATTGTTTGGAGTAAAACAGTAATGAAGAAGTAATATGCATCCTAATTTATTTGCTGTGTGCGTACGTAGGGGCATGGAATTTGAAGGGCCATGGAATTAAAAGAGGTGAAGATGTAATTTTTTTTTACATATAGCATAAGACATGTAAAACTATCTGGACGATCGATTGAAGGAAAATTTGTATGAATGCTATTGAAAGTAGTAGAGTTATAAGAAAGCACGATTTAAAGCCAAAATATCAAAAGCAATGTTGCTTCAATAGTTCAGCTGAGGAGAGAAATTGGCAGTAATATGCAAAACAATCTGTTGTGAAGTTTAGAGCATCCCCATCTCACCCCCTATTCTACTGTGCCCCCATTTCAAACTCATCCCGCCTAGCCTGAACAGCCCACTGTTCACAGCCTTGTGTTTGAATTTTTCGCATGAACAGTAATTTACAGGCTTGGCTGATTGGGGGGCTCCTGGGGATGCTCTTAGGGTGCAAAAGTTGGGCAGGTCAGGCACAAACAAAGTGAATGGAGGGCGATGGAAGGCGTCGAGGGTCAGCACGAAGGCGCGGAGGCAACGGCGAGGGGCCGGCACGGCAGGGCCCATGCGCCGGCGTGGTCGGCACAGAGGAGGCGCGGTGCAGCGACCGGTGCCCTTTTAGGTTGGTTGAGTGTTGGGAGGCGGTGAACTGCCTAATTATTAGGGATTATAATTTTTTAATAGAACGTACCATCACCATCACCATCACCATAGGAGCCTTTTATTAGTAGACATATATTTTCAAAATTTTGAAATTACAATGCTAATTTTCTATTTTATGAAATTACAGAAATTGTCTCCCTCCGCCATTCATAACAGCGGGATAGAGTGTACCGCCGAATTAAACAGTGGGATAAGACTCGGAGTATAACCCACCATTTGGTTTGGCAGATTATAACGGACCGCCATTCATAACCGAGGCTTATCACACTGTTTAAATTGGCGATTCATGCTTCCCGGCTTAACGTGCCAAACGAAACGATGGGAGGACCCTTTTTAAAAAATAATAATTGTGTAAAACTACTATTAACAATTTTTGTTGCCACCTGCGATGGAGTATAGAGGAGTAATGCAAAGTTAAATAGAAATGCATTCGATGTAACGTCACTTAATATTTTTAGTTTGCAGGTTTCGAATACGTTTGAAAAGGAACTAACATGATTGGTAAATTTTGAAAAAAAAAAAATCAACAAGTTGCGCCGTACTTTGTAGTTCAGTACGTGGTAGTTCACTTCGTTGAAGTAAGTAGGAAAAATAGAAAACATGTAAACAATCATAAAATTATAGGGTAGAATTCAACAAGATCCATTACACCATGTTGTTCGTATGTTGTAATTGTATCATCTATTAGTTTGTTGTGTCCGAACAAGTAAATGATTTATGGTCTTAAAGAACCGGTGATTAAATAATAAAAACGCCAGGATTACATGATACAATCAATGGCACATACGATGAATAGAACAATTTACCATTGTAGTGCATCGTAGCTAAACCTACATATCTTATGGGATTTGAAAACATAGTTGTGTTCCATGATAATCAATCTACTGGAAGCAGCGGGGGTATTTCCCCTTCGCAAACGCGCTTGGTCCTACTGCCCTAGCTCTAGCAGCCCTCTCGCGCTTTCTAGCATGATCTGACTCACACTCATCGAACTGACATTGCCGGTCAGCCTCCCGCTTTGCCTAAAACTCTTCTCTGGAACACTTGTTTTTTTTAATAATGTGTCCATGTCATTCGCAGTGATAGGTCAGTTCGAGCAGGGACCAGTGGACCACACAAGAGGTAATGCCTCGCCGCCGGCCGCTCTGCCTCCTACCCATCCACCGTCGGCCGGCTCGGCCCAACAACGGCGACCCACGAGATTCACCCGCCGTCTACTGGCCCGGCCGCTATCTCCCCCCACCTTAGGTTGATGTCGCCGTCCTCACGAACTACCCAACCGTCGGGCCGCCACCCTCCAACCCTCAATCTAAGCCCGAGGATCACTGGGACCCCAAACCCTATTCCCTAGCCCAGGAGATAAGGAAGATGGCGGCGGAGCTGCCGGAGACAAGAAAGACGACGGACACGGGTATATGTGCTCCCCCTCTCTCCTTTATCCTCTCCAAATTATCTGCAATGGGAAGAACGGTGTAGTCGCCAGGGAGGGTGAACTACCGCCCAAGCTACTGTCAAGAGTAAAACCGTTAGGATAATTGGTATTAAAAGGTAGGTGTAAATGTTGCGGGAATCCATCCATGCAGTCATGCCCGGTAGGTAGCCACCAATGCATTTAACCTGTGCTCTTGCAAGCCGGCTCTACAAATTCATTTGTGTTAAATTAATAATTTTTTGGCTACGAATCTTGAGCACCATTGGACGGTCTAGGATCGACTGAAACGAGAGTCTAAAAGCAACCGACTGATAAATAGCAGTTTCATAAAGAATTTCTATTTCAATCTCCAGGTATTTTTTCACCGGAGGAATGAGCAAGCTCTTCTGGGATCTGCGCCCGAGGGCGACGAGAAAGCCACCGGCATCGTCGACGGCGTCGGCGTCCACATCCGAACCAAAACCCGCCGCTGCGCAGCTCCTCCTCCCCCGCGCCGGCGGGAGGGCCGCGGCCAAGGACGAGAGCATCGACCTCTTCTCCGCCCTGAAGAAATGCCAGCCCGGTGAGCTTATCTGATCCCCATTTCTTGCTCGCGCGGTCGAACGTCTGTTTAATTAGCCTGCCGCCGATGGTGAAAAAAATTAAAAAAGAAGAAATTTTTGCAACGCAGAGAGAGGCGGCGGGAGGCGAGGAAGCGGCGGCGGCGAGCTGCCGTCGACGGCGACCGGGAAGCATGACTATGATTGGTATGGGGATGGTTCCGAGCAATTAAATGTGCATATAAATCCGTGCGATTTTCAACGGGAGATTTGATCTTTATCTCTTACCGTTCGCATTGCGGGGACTGATAGGCTCCTGACTCCTCCAGCGACGCCGCTCTGGTCTCCGGCGACGAGAGCCACCGGCCGACGTCAGGTCTCCGCGGCTGCGCCGGGCAAGCTGGCAAGAGCTAGATCGGCCTCGCATGCGAAAAGTGATTCACGGGTACGTGCATGCGTTCTTTGATCCATGGGTTGATAAACATGAGATCTCGTTTGCCATTTTGTAATCGTAAATTTAATACAGCTCTCTCTGATGAGCCGGGAGAGCGGGAACCCTACGTCGAGGCTGGCGAGGAGCTCCTCGGCGACGCACCCCTCCATCGATACGCCGGTGATGGCGCCTCCCGGCCGCCCATTGCACGGCCGGACGTGGTCGTCGGCGTCGTCGATCAACACCGTCGTTAGCTACGCGCCCGTGAACTCCACACCGTTGGGATCCGCGCCGACGAGCCCCCGCACGCCGTCTGCCGCAAGGGGCGTCGCGGCGGCCGCCCTGCCCCGTCGACTAGACAGCGTCGCCGCCGCGCTTAAAACTAAGGCGGCTCCGTCGTCGAGCTCCGGGCCCTCGACGCCGACGACGCCACGCGCCGCCCCCTCGAGCCCCAGGTCAACAAGCGCCGCGGCGCCGACAGCCACAAGACGTGGCGCCAACGCGCTGGCACGTTCCAGGTTCGCGTGCCAGAGCTCCGCAGGGTCAACGTCGCAGGACGCGTCTCCCGCGCGGGTGCGATCCAGCAGCAAGCCACGGCAGCGGCCGACGCCGACGCCGGCGGCCGCGAAGAAACACCAAGGGGACAGCTCGCCGGCGGCGGCGAGCACGACGACCCTGAGTTGGCGGTCGTCCTCGGTGTATGCCGTCAACCAGAGCGTGACGCCTAGAAAAGTCCCACCGCCGGCGAATAGATCGCCAAGGAACGGCGGCTGGACGATCAGCACCGTCAAGGCCGCGCCTCGCCGGAGTTCTGGTCCGGCCACGGCTTCCGTGAGCGGCGGTCTCACGAAGAACGGCTCTCGGAAGTCGGCGGCGGCGAGCACCGATGCGAAGCGCACGGTGAGTGAGAACGACGGCCGGCGCGGCGCCATCACGTCGAGATCAAGCCGCCTCGGGATCACACCGGCGACCTCCGGGAGGCGGTCTACGTCTGAGAAAGCAGGCAAGATGATGGCCGCCGCACGGGTCGCCGCGCAGGACGCGTTCCCGAGCATGCGATACGACGCCATGCTGCTTCGGGAGGACCCTAAGAACCTGACATGGCTGCTTGGCTACAGTGGTGACGACGATGACGGCGGCGGCGCCGGAGCAGGTCTCGTCGAGGGCTTCGTGGAGCCGTTGGACTTGCCGGCCGGGATGGGCGGCGCAGAGCGGTACCACTAAATTTGCGGGGTTCCGGTGAACTCTAAACCTAACTCCGGATGCTGGCCACGGTCAACCGTCCGCCTTTCGTTGCTTGCCGTCGCCGGATCGCCGACGCTTGTTGACTTGTGGTTTTGCCGTCGTCTGAGTTTCAATCTCTTTATAACTAAATGTACACACAGTTTGATGCGGTAAAAATATAAAATTACCCTAAAGACGTATATTTGCTATTTTGGCATGTATATATTTTCATTTCTATATTTACATATAGTTTTCTTGTGTACTTTTTTTCCCTTTCAAATGAACTTGCAACAACAAAAAAACATGCTCCTATCATCTAGTTGATAGTTGCACCTTTTTTACAACATCAAACTGTATGTAACTTTATTTATTAAATAATGTAAGAGAATTTGTTTTATTTCTTTAAGGAGTCATTGTGAAAAATAGATGATGCTCAAAATTTCTTTAAATTTCTGAAAATCGTAGCAATATTCGCATGAAAACAATCAACAATGCGTGGAAAGTGGAGACTGGAAAGAATGCCAATGTTTTTTCCTCGAAAACATGGCAGGAGCTTGGCAATGTGAAGGCTAGCTTTCTTTCTTTTTAATATGCAAACAACTAAGTTATTCTTTCTTTTTGTCAGCAAAGAACTGAGATAAACAAAATTTGATTTGATTAGTAAGAAATTCACAATTCTGCTCACTACAGTAAAACCATATTTAAAATGACTAGGCTCGTCTGGGGTATTGCAGATGAATATGATTAAGCTCGTCCGGGGTATTGCAGCCAAGTATTCTAGAGGCCTTTTTTCAGCAAGCTTTTTATCCTCTTTCTGCTATTTCAGCGTTTTACTGATGTAGTCCACTGGTCCAACACTGTGATCGTGCTTGCTCCTGACACGAAGCTCTTTCTTGTTCTCACTCCCCATTTTAAATTGTTCAGAGCTCTTCATGTGCATGAATTCTTCCCAATCTTCCTTTTTCAAGTTCTTACACATGTTGATGGGCTACAAGTCTTTAAGGGAGTAATAGTGCAATTTTCTCTTGAACAAATCAGCATCACCTTCAGTAGTTTTTGGAGCTACAACATTTGATGAACTGGTCTGAACTTGACGACATTCCTCAAAAAGATTTGTCAAGGTAGTCCTCACTTCATTAACCTGACGTTTGACATCGTCATGGGCTAGAGCTTGCTGTAGCAATACCATATAAATTTAAGCTTATAATGTGGGTCTAGGACTAGCACATGAAAGAAAAATATTGTAATCTGCCCAATATTTATCAAACTTTTCTTGCATCTCAATTAACATTGGGGCCATAAACTTTTTTCCTATAGCATGTGCCTCTAATGGACGTGTATGCACCACATAAACACACTTGAAGTACAAGTTTGCAGTAGAATATTTGGTTCCAGAAAATATGCAAGTGACTTCATTGAATGTTTTTATAAAATCACGCATGGTAGCTAACTTATCCCATTCATCATAAGATGGAAGAAAGTTTGCCTTGAAAATGCAATCCCTTTTAGCAAACCATAAGAACACATCTTTGAAAAATAAACAAATTTCAAGCATTGTGTAAGTTGAGTTCCAATAAGTTTTCTCTTAACATATAATCGAAAAATTGATTCAACACCATCATAAAACTTGGACATACGATTAGAAGAAGCGTTAGGTCCTGTTCTTTTCAGTTCAACAGCTTAACGGCTCAATAGCTTAATGGCTTATCTACATTTTGAAAAGACATATGTTTTGAGTTTTTTGAGTTCGTTCTCTATTTTGACGGTTTGGCGTAATGCTTTAAAAATCAAGTCAAACAAAATGAAATCAAGTCAAACGAAATGGATCCGAATCTCAAGACTAACTCGAGAAGCTCTCAAAATTATGTCATTGCAGCCGTTCAACTGTTCAACCATTCAGATTAGCTTAAAAGAATAGGATCTTAATGTACTATATGCCATCTCAAAGTTTGCCAACACTGCCATAAAATAATTTCAATCCAGTTTGAACTACTAAATGTAGCATGTGAGAGAACCTTTAGGCAACAAGTGAGCTTTCAAAGAAGTAATCATCTTGTCATTATATGAAGCATTATCGAGAGTCATACTCATCATTTTAGTGTTAAGATTCCATTCACAGAGGTACAAATGAACCTCATCAGGAATAGATGGCCCATCATATAGTGGATTTAATTTTTTAAACCATATTATCCTCTTGTTTAATTTCCATAAAGCATCAATGTAATGACAAGTAATGCAAATGTAGTTGAACTTCCTAACTTCAGATTTCCAATTATCCGATGTAAAACTAATTATGCTAGGACTGTTGTGAATAATGTCTATCAAATCATCCCTCTCTTTGTTAAACAATGCCATGAGATATCCCTTCTAATAGTGTGGCGACTAATGTTTTTGTATTGAGGACATGCTCTACCCATCATAACTCTAAAACCATGTTCTTCTAGTAAAGTAAATGGGTGGGAGCCCCGAGAAGAAACATAGATATCCTAGTTCTTAACGGTTCATGATCAAACTTGTAATATTTTTAATGCATGTGAACCATCATCATTCTTTTTAGACTTCAGAAAATAGTTATTCACTTCAATTGCATTATGAGGATGCACATATTTAATATGCCTTAATAAATGAGATGTGCCATTTTTAGAATATGCTCTCAAGACACTATGGCATATGTTGCACTCTGCTACGACAAACTCATCACCATCTTTTGAAATTTTAGTCAAGTTTCTTCAAGCAGGATATCTTAACCATTTTGTAGAATTTGTAGGGTTAACTTGCGACTGTTGTTGTGTGGTTGATTGACCTTTAACATGTTCTCCACTCGCTTCACCTTCGGAAGCAGTAGCTCCTCTCTTTCCGTTCGATCTTGGACGCTTGCGCCTAGCAGGAGAGGTAGCAACAACAACCTACTTATTCCATCCGCTTGGAACACCATCGTCATCGTCCTTGGGATCGTACTCCTCTTCTTCCTCAATCTCAATGCTTGTCGTTGGACTATATGGACTTGCCATTCTATCTGCGAAAAAATTATGTATTAGTACGTTAGAAGTTAGAACCATAACAACAATTGTAATCTTCAAATAAATAACGTAGGAGAAGAATGAGATTGCAACAGAGGAAGGAGGGGATGGCGGCGCCGGTAGGGAGAAGTGGATTGCAGAGGCCGATGGGATCATGGGTCACTAGAGGATGAGGCAACGATGCAAAGTACATATGGTCACGTACTCACATTAGATAAGAGAAACTTCAACTTAGCCTTAGGCAAATCTGAGGATGGAGGAGGAGAATTTGAGAAAGAAGAAGAGCTTATCGATGATTCGGAGAAATAAGAAGAGGGGAGGCGGTGGTGCAAGGGGAGGCGCCAGTGGGAGCCTGAGAGGGGAGGCGGCAGCAGAATTGGGGAAGTAGGGAGGCGCCTGGCGGGCAAATACCTAGGGTTAGGCTTGGATGTTGAAAATGGAATACTGGAGTTATGGAGTCTGGAGTCTGACCGTTGGGCTTGTAGTTTTTAATCCTAACCGTGTTGGGCCGCATTTATTTCAAGGTTAGCCCGTCTTGGCCCGAAACCTTTTTCGGGCTAACAAATCAAGCCTAAGATCGGCCCAACTACTAAGCCCGACCCAGCCTAGACAAATCGGTCGAGCTCAAGCCTGGCCACCTGTCCAGGCTGACCATCATCAGGTATACCCTAGCGCATCTTGTGCTACTAGGGGTACCTCTCTATTTATAGCAAAGATTATGATACGAGTTTGACCTTGACATGATCCAGTTCTGTCTATTACAACTTAGAGTTTACGTAATCGAATACATATTCGACGTAAAAGTCTAACATAAATTTCAATAAAATCAACAAAATATATTAATACATGGCTAAATTCGTCCAAGATACTTTTGGCTGATATAAGAAATTATCGGAGGCAGCCGATTAAAAGCGATAATCCTTATCAAAGCCCTGAAGATAAGATGGCAGGATCATCATGTTCACCAATATTCCCTGACACGTTTGCTCAATAGGCGATGGTCATGTTCCTGTTTCTTATGGTGTGTTTGGTTAACCCAACCAGGATCATTCTGGATGAATTTTGTCATGGGTCAAAACAATGACGGATGAACCGATGACAGTGTCTTTATTTGGTTGTTTTTATTCCTCCAGCACCATCACGTCCAGGTTTTTGTTTGGCAAGTGGTTTGCATGCTCCGGTCTAGGACACGTGCTAGGAGTGGGAGGAAGCTGGGTCTGTTACGTGCATGTTAAGATAGCAAATTTCATAATGTTCAAGATAGCGAATTGTGCAAGTCTAAGCTTCATTTCAGCAAAACATGGGAATTACATGACATGCGATCCGTACATGTCTAAGCTTCATTTTCAGCAGAACATGGGAATTTCAGCATAACATGGGAATACAAATATTAGTACAACCAAACGAACATTGCTTATAGACCATTGAAGCTAAAAGAACAAGTGCTTGACCAAAACGAAAAAGAAAAGAAGATAGAAATATTGTGCTATCATAGCTAAATGAATATAGCTGAAAATCAATTATCTGACCACACACTTAGCACGTCCAACTAGCATTGCTACTCCAATGCTTCTCAAAATAAAATACTCAACTCCATTAGTAGTCACCGGTCATGTGGACTTTTCATGAGGTTCAATGGACAAAGTTTGAACTATGTAATCTTCAACTATTTAATCGTTAAGTGCAAGGGCATGTTCTCAACTTCATATTCCTCTGTTGTGTTAATGCTGCAATTTCAGAACAAGCCAAATTTATAAGTTATAGACAAAGGTTAATATTAGCATCAAGACCATGTTTATGTTTCACTTTGTTTATATACAAACAGCTAAAGAAGACTTAGAAGAGAACCAAGGACTCTTTCTATAACCCAGCTTTCTTTCAGCATGCAAGGACACTTTATACAACCCAACTTTCCTCCATCATGCAACTTTCTAGTATCTGAACTCAATCACAACTAATAAGGCTAAAGAAATCTGTTATACACACACACACACACACACACACACACACATACATACATTCTGCAAATTAATAAGGCTACTACCCTTTGAATTAAAAAAATAAGTAAACAATTTTGTAACCAACAAGAAATAACCATGTCAACATGGCTTATAATATGGACCTAGGTTATGCATCTCGGAAAGCATTCTTCACTGCATAAGAACAAAATGCATGTTTCAGGAATATCCAAAGATTCTATGTGAAATCTATCTACAAATAAGTAGCAAAATAAAAATAAGAACTACATTTTCAAGAAAGATCATGGTAGTCTCCTCATAATTATTTTCCAACATATGTAATGATGAAACTGTACTAAACCAAGACAACCCGATGGTAAGTTAGTACAAGAAGAACATGATCCCTGAGTAAAGGAGCTTTCGCTAAAGAAAGATGTTTTTAAAAACACACTGAGTAGATCATTGAGCTTCTTACTCATTCAAAAAATAATAATTGGAGGATGTATGGCAATTTAAACCCGGACTTGATAAATGACTCAAAATTTTCAAGGAATAAATTTCATGCTTTTGGGTAATCAATGAAAACATACATGCGCCTTTAAAGAGAAAAGATATTTCTGAATTAGTTTAAGATTGTTTGTATTCTTTCGATGATCCTAAGTAACACGAGAAATTGGCAACGACTAAAAGGCAGGTAATACTGAAACAAAATAACTAGCAAGTTTTTTTTAAAAAGAACACGCACTCAGCATAGACAAAGCAAAAATAATACATTCAGACTAGATTTTGGTGGACAAGGGGGAAATCAAGCTAAATCTTATGTTTCAGTTCTTTACGGCTAGCATTTATTTAAAGAAAAATATAATCAATATGATTCTGACAAAAAAAAAGAGCTTCATTTAAAACCGATATTGGTGTTAGAGTGGCAAGCAAAATTCAGAAGTCTATCAATTGTAAACGGCAGGTGCAGGTGCAATCAAATTCTAAATTTGACTACATATAACTGAGCAAAATAAAAGCATTTCTCCAATGAATGATATGCAAGCTACATTAACATGTGTTCAGGTTGTTCTTCTTTTTCATATAACAACAGCTCAAGCATTGCAGCTGCTTCTCTTTAGAACTGCATCCTACATTGCATTAGCTTTATCTAGCTCCAAATAATAATACTTTTTAACTACTTCGATAGTCAAACATCATAATTTGGAACTCAGAAGAGCATATTCATTTTAGCTCATCATACCTTGAGGGATTGAACAAGATGGAGGGTGATTTGGCTGCACGAATTGTAACTTCATAGAATATCCTTTTGCAAACCATACACAAGAGGAAAATTTATCAAAAATTGAGAAAAAAGAACAAGAACGAAATCGAACCAAGAAATTATTCACTATGTTCCGCTTAGCACCGTATACTTCCCAGCTATTGTTCCCATGACCAGATCCAGATCTAGAAGAGGATCCGTGGTGGAGCTGCTAGGTCATGGTGGAGGCGAGCTGACCGAGGACGAGGGATGAGGAGAAGGAGGCGGCGCGTGGGGAGAGGAGACGGCGACAGCCTGGCGGGTGGTGGTGGTGGCGGCGAGCTAGCCGACGACGGGAGATGAGGTGGAGGAGGCGCGTGGGGAGAGGAGGCAGCGCACAGTGGGAGCTGGCGGGGCGGTGGGCTGACAGGCGACGAAGGAGAAGGACGAGGCGGCGGCGCGTGGGTAGAGGAGGAGACGGGGCGTGGGGAGAGGAGGAGGAGACGGGACGAGCCCAGCTTACCTATTTGCGTCGGATCGAGCCGACCTCCTTGTTGCGCTACGGAGCGACGGAAGGATGCGTGACGAAGCGATCCTCTTTTTCTCAGCCAAACAAAAAATCATGCTGTTCTATGCTGCACCGTCCAAAACAGCCCAACCAAACACACCCTTAGTCTTTCGTAACATCTTTTCTTGACGAGTTGACGTGGACACCACTCTTGCAGGTTTAGTCGAAGTATGCAAGAAGTGACATGCACTAATAACGTTTGGCTTTGCTATGACATCTATGCAACATGAATCCCAAGGTGGGTCGAATGGCTCCACATGGGCATATAACTACATACGTATAGTAAAAATATTTGGTGTTTCATGAAACCCGTGCTCCGTACTTTTTCTAAAAACAATAAAAAATACTCGATGCTCCATAGAGCATGTGCTTCTATCCTATTCACATCAGTTTAGAAAACAATTCTTATGTAGTTATTGCATTCACAAATTTGATAGACAAATGATAGTGTTATTATGCATGTATCTACTTTATGTGCATGAATCTTGAATGAATCCAGCAACATAAGACACGACTCCATAGAGTTCCGGCTTTCTATATATATTACTATGTGATGCGTTGTCCTCACCGACATTTATTTAGGATGGGAAGGACCGTCCTCACCGATGTAGGACCAATAGGGAAGGAGAAGACCATGACGGGAATAGAACCCGCGATCTGTGTGATGTTTTAATGGTGGTATGCTGCTTGGCCATCTTCCTGCGACATCTACATTTTTCTACATTTTGTATGTTATTGTAGTTATGAATAGACTTGTGATAGTTGCGAACCTCCGATGTGTTTTATTGTTGGAGATGTACTTTATTTTGGTGGTTTCTTTGATAGTTTTTTCAAATAATACAATTGTGCCATTAATGTGTATTGGTAAAGAAAAGACGTGCATATAATTAATTTTTTAGAGCATCCCCAATAGTCCCTTTCCATCTCCTAAAAATATTCATGTCACTGTTTATGAGACATAAATAGTGGTTTAGGGGTTGTCTAGAGGGGCCGTTGCGCTCTTAGTTTTCAGTAATTTGATGACATGAAGCAATTGTTTTGCACTAGGTTTTATGAATCATCTTATATAACAAACGCGTTAGCGTTGTGCCACCCGCGCGACACGTGTCTCCCCTCTACAGTGCCGACGGTCCCGGCCGTCCGATCGCCAGCGATGGCAAGATCCGGCCGTTCATCCTTACCATATATAAAACGATTTTTTCCACAAAAAAAACAACCAGGCGGGCTGTTTGCTCACATGGTCACTGGCGTCAGTTTTCAGTTCGCAGCCCGCGGTTCGAGCCCCAGCCTCCGAGTTGTTGCGCCATTTTTTTCGGCCGTCCGATCTGCCTCCTCATCCGATCCTGCCGTCCAGCCTAGGAATTTTTCGACTCAACCCACAACCCTCCTTTTGCAGCCCAAATGCCCAAACCCTAGCTCCAGGTATCCACCGCGCCGCCTGCTCCACCACCTCGTGCGCGTTGATGGCGTCGACCTAGCACGCGACGCCAAGTCCATTATCGTCCACACCGCGCGCCGCTGCATCGAGCTGGATGCCGCCGTGGGCCGTCCGATCGCCAGCGATGGCAAGATCCGGCCGTTCATCCTTACCATATATATAAAACGATTTTTTCCACAAAAAAGACAACCAGGCTGGCTGTTTGCTCACATGGTCACTGGCGTCAGTTTTCAGTTCGCAGCCCGCGGTTCGAGCCCCAGCCTCCGAGTTGTTGCGCCATTTTTTTCGGCCGTCCGATCTGCCTCCTCATCCGATCCTGCCGTCCAGCCTAGCAATTTTTCGACTCAACCCGCAACCCTCCTTTTGCAGCCCAAGTGCCCAAACCCTAGCTCCAGGTATCCACCGCGCCGCCTACTCCGCCTCCTCGTATGCGTCGATGGCGTCGACCTCGCACGCGACGCCAAGTCCATTATCGTCCACACCGCGCGCCGCTGCATCGAGCTGGATGCCGCCGTGGAAATCGCGGGAGAGGCCTCCATGGTGCTCTGGTCGCACCGCTTCTCCGTCTTGATCGGCAACCCGTGGAAAGGTATCCCGTTTTCCCTATTCGTGTTCTTCGTTCTTCCTTCCGGTGCCGCGTCTTCTCTTGCTCTGCCCTCGCCGGCACCGGCTGTGGCTACGGGCTTCGCCTCTCTTCTGGCGCCGCCTTTGCTCTCCCTGACCCTAACCGCCGACCCCCCCTCTCCGATTGGCGCCACGTCCTCTTCTCCGTTGGTGCTGCTCCCTCCCTCCTCATGTCGGCCTTGCCTCACCCTCTGCTCCTTCGTCCCCATGCCTGCAGGTGATTTTGGCGGCCACCGTTCGCTCCCCTTGCCAACGACACCTCAGGTCCATGTCGGTTTTCCTCCCTCGACATGCCTGTTTTTAGTAAGACATGTGGCTACCTGGTGTCTTAATTTTCTATCAAAGGATAGGTTTTTTAAGCTTATTTTGTAGCGGAATTCCATATTAAATATTTTCCCAACGCTTTGCAGATAAATGTAGCAATCTTTTATCTGGCGATATGCTATGCAACTAGGCTTTCTTTCTTCGATCAAAATGCAATTTCGGTACCGCATTAGATTTATTTGCCGAATATTTTTAGTGCTTTAGCAATCGTGTAATCACTAATGTAGAAAATTCAATATACTTATTATAAGTATATTATATAGCACATTAACCTCTCTGATAGTCCTTTTTTTTGTAACTTACATGGTTTAATTAGTTGTGTGCCTTTGGGTTTCAGATGAAGGTCAGTTTGACTCTTGCCTAGGAGATGGTAAATTTGAAGAGTGGTCTGTATAATAGGATCAAATTAAAATATTGTTTTATTGCGACTGTTGCATGATTATCTGCTGAACATAGTTCACTCCAAGCCGGTTCTGTACGCAGCAATATGTCCTCCATGTGACCTGGTTCTTAGTAAATTTGCTATGGTTTGTCAGTTGTCTGCCATGCTGATAATTAATTTGTGAAGGGCTACATCCAATTGCATTGCTGTTGCAATTTCTGTAAAGATGCATGCTATGAAAGCACCGACAGAAATAAGTAATGCCAAAAAAAAAAGATAACCAACGCGCAATTTACAAATCTTGTGATGCACCTATCTAATTCTGAAAAAAAAGGGAAACATTGGTGTGCACATGTTTCTTAGATCTGTAGTTCATTGACTATAGAGGGTCAGAGGGTGTCTTTGTCCTAGCTGATATTATTACGGATATCTTAATGACTATGGCTTCAGAATAAGCATTCATACTAGAGTCTGGTGATGACTGCTAAGTCTTGGTTTTGAATATGGCAATATATTTTTTGTGTTGCTTCAGCTATAGTTTTGTGAATTGCTGCCTTCTGGTTGCACCTGAGCTATTATATTTGTGATTTGTGCCAGATATCAGAACCTCCAATTTCTTTTTAGTTTAATGAGTAAGAGTGAAGATGCATGGACTAACATCGAACGGCATTAAAGTTGGAATTTGTTTCATTCATGTATGGTAATTTGAAGGTTTAATTCCTTGTTATCAATATGGCTGTTGTACTGTGTCCTTTGATACCTAGACATTCTTTTGGCTAGCTGCAACGAATGAGGTTTAATTCCTTGTTATCAATATGCCTGTTGTACTGTGTCCTTCTTTGATACCTAGACATTCTTTTGGCTAGCTGCAACGAATGATCTTGAATCAGTTCAGTTTTGGCAATTTGACATATGCTATATTAGCTTATAGATGTGATTTGTTGATAAATTAGCATAGTATTTCAGCATAGCCATCTATAGGTGTTCTGTTGTAATCTCAGGGGAGATTCTTGCAATGCAATTTGCCAGTTTAGGGGCAAAGCTGGTACTGTCCGCACGGAACAAAGAGGAGCTTGAGAGAGTAAAACATAACATTATAAGTAAGTTTGGAAATTATCAAATTATCTGTGCTGTTACTTCAATTTTTTAGTACGAAAGCTATAATACAAAGTTCTGAACTGAGTTTGAACTCTCTCTCTCTCTCTCTCTCTCTCTCTCTCTCTCTCTCTCTCTCTCTCTCAGGCAAGCATCCACATAGCAGACTTGAAGTGTTACCCATGGATTTATCATCTGGTGAGGAAACTCTGAAAAAAAAATGTACATGAAGCAGAATCACGCACTCTTTTCCAATGCAGGGGTACCGGTGGCTGGCCAGCGCCGTCGGGTGTCCACCGATGCAGATGCCGTCGCCGCGGGCCTTCGGAATCAGGCTCAGGTTAAGTTTGCACTTATACTTGTGTACGTCATTGAAAGTAACTATCAAGCATTGAGATAACCTTGTTAGTTTATGTCTTTATGGTTGAAACTCATATCTGAAAAAAAAACAAAGCTGAAAGCTTATGTCCTTACTTATATTGTCAAATTATATTTTGATTCATGCTATTTTTTATTACGAAGCTGAATCCATCAGATTTTTTTTTTATAAATTTTCCGTTGCAGCTATGAATTCAAACTTGGGCCTCTAGAATTAATTGAAAATGTTGTTACGTTGGCTTCTAACAAATGCATAAATCTTGTCAGGGAGCGATACATGGCTGGACCGGATATGGCAAGATTGGCGGCCACCATTATAAACGGTGAAATCACTGTTATGTCGTATGCTCATCTACATAACAAACTCATCAGTTGTTTTGCTTACAGATTAAGAAGTGTGAATGACTTCTTTTTCTCCTCGGTTTACATTTTCAAAAAATACAACAAAATCCACTATGTAATAGCATACTGCGTTAGGCTTTTGTAAAGTTCATTGTGTCCTGCTATTGTTTTTCCAGGGCTATGCCCTGCTCTTACAGTAATACTTATTTGGTGTTTTAATTATGTTGAGAAGGATATGATGTTCTTTTGGTTGTATTCTTCTAAGCTCTGAATTTTATGAACCGGCCTCTTCAGTTTTTGTTTTTTACCTAATCTTCTTCTTATCCTTTGCCTCTTAAAAATGTCCAGCTTGCGTAATGCTCTATTGCTTGCTGGTGGTTTTATATTCATTTTTCTTTTAGTTCTTGCTCAGTTCAGCATGCTTCATAAACAAACGTAGGTACACACAACAAATGAGGTTGAAGACTTGGCCAAGACATTTAGGTCTTTCAGTTCTCAATAAAAAAGGTGATGTTCTGGCAAAAAACCTCCTACAGATTATAGCCATTCCCACAACTGATTGTACCAAGGTTGATTTCTTCTTTCTTTATCTTTCAGTCTACTATAATGGCCAGTGGTGATAAGATTGGTTTGCCCTTGTCAAGTATATCACCTGTCAACGACAGTGATCATTTTTTAGTATATTATGACATTATGGTTTACTTAGAGTTCTATGTGCTAATTATGAGGATATCTTTTGTATATGGCTATTTGTTTTGTGGGCAGTTGAAGGTAAGTGCAATATTATTTTTCCACCTGATAATCCCCCTCTCTACGTTCTGTCATATGTGAAATTTTATATTATAAATTGATACAAGGTGCTGGCCCTTTATCTGTGAAAATGCAAAGGAGGCTCAAGGTTTGTTGATTTTTTCCGTATCGTATGACCTGTAACAGCATTATAGAGAAGCAATGTTAATTTTGCACATAGCATTTTTGTGAGCTCACTTTCTTTTTATTGGTTTCCTTCTTTTAGATCAGTCAGAGCCCTGTTCATAACCCTATAATCAAGAGTAGTTGCAGGTAAATATTTTGCTACATGGTTAGATTTATTAAATTTTGTTGGTATGTTGCTTCCATGCTTAAAAGGATTGTCTGATAGGTCTTTTCTGCTAGGATTTCCTAGAGCCTCTATTGATTTATTGTTCTTTTAGCACATGGATCAAAATGATGTTGGGCATATATCTGTACAGTTTGTTGCCATTGGAATTTGATATCTTGTGTACGTCATTGAAGTTACCAGAAACATGTTACCTACGTAGCTTCTTATCAGTTTTGGTTTATTTGCTCAAAGTGCAGTAATTAACCTCAGCCACATTGGTTACGGCGCGCCGCGGGCGCGCTGACCATCCTAGTGAAATATTAAATGTAGTAATCTGCACAGAAAAAAAAAAGTTAGAGAACTCCTGGCACACCACACACACACACACAGCCTGAAATCAGAACCAAAATTGCAGCGGGTGTTCTTCGAATGATCTTGGATATCAGTACATAAGGTGAGAAGAGGAGGAGGGGGAGAGAGGATGAGGGAGAAAAAGAGGAGGGAGAGAGAGGAAGAGGAAGAAGAAGAGAGAGGGGGCGGCGGTCGGTGAGGATGAGGTAAAGGCGGCGGGATCTTCGGTGGAGATGGTGTCCAGCAGGCGGCGGCGGAGGGAGCTGAGGGGTGGCTGGAGATGGGGAGGGAGGGAGAGATGTGAGGGAGTGGGAAATCGAGAGAGACGACGAGCTTGATGGTGGTGCTGGGCTGGCGACGGCGCGAAGGAACTGAGTAGAGGCACTAGGCGGCGGCACGGAGGAGACGTGGGGAGGCGCTGGGCGGCGGCGGCACGGAGGAGGCGTGGGGATGCGCCTTGGTCGATGGATGTCAAACCCTAGACTCCCTACAGGCTTCAGCGCGCGCGTGGGAGAGAGCCAAGAGACGGGGGCGGGGGCGGCCGGGCAGGGGTAGTGCGATGCGTCGATCGGACAGCTATCAACGCGTGCGGCCGGGCAGGGGCAGGGGCAGGGCGATGCGTCGATCTTGGATCGGACGGCTATCAACGCATCGACGGACGAAAACTGACGAAGGAAGTGGAAACTGTATTCTCTTTATTATTACTAGCAAAAATACCCATGCGTTGCAACGGGAGAAAAAAAAATCTTTCTATGCTATATAATCAAATAGATGGTTAATTTCCCATCTTTCTAATGAAAAAAATGACCTACAAATAAAGATGATTTTACTGGACAAACACCATTGAATAGACTTGTGCGGCACCAAAACATGTATAAATCACCCATATAAGTAGCGTCAAAACAGTCTCAAACAAAGGAAAGGAGAGTGGAAACTCATGTATATATATCGGTCCTTATCCTTATTCACAAGCAACCATTTCAGCTGAGCACTTAAAATAAGACACCATTGCAGTCATCTATAGATCATAGTTATTAAATAAGACAAGGCACCCTGAAAGTAAGTAATTTTCCTAAATCCTTCTGCTTCACACTGGGTGCACAAATTACAAGCCGATTTGTAAAGACCCTGCAAGAGTACAAGAAATTAGCTATTTTGACAACAGAGCTTTTAATCTCAATTGCAAATCTAGTGCGGTTTGTGCCACATCCGTTTTGAATTTTAAAATACTCTGTACCTTCAAAGATGTGTTGAGTTGAGGATATATTTCTGTAACAATTTCTAAGTTGAATACACCAGCATTTTTATACAAAACTATGTGTCAGAAGCATTGTCACTTTCGTGGAGCTTCAGTGCTTCACATCACGACAAGAAGGAAACAAAGAGTTCAAGCATTAATCACATCAACTAGTGATGAGCCCAACGAGAGCTAGAGTGGCGCAAAATTAAGGGTAATTTTTTTATACGCAATAACGGCTTGTGTCATCCCTTATCCTAATTGAACATGGTTTGGCCGGTGAAGATGTAAGAAGGAGAGGGGAGGACATTTGGGTTCTGCTACAAGTGTAAAGGGCATTTTTAGCATTACAAATGTGAGAGTATGGCGATAAAAAGTAACGGACATTGACGATGATAGTATAGAGTACAATATCTGCCTACTTGTGATGGCACCTAAAAAAGGATCCTGTAGGCGATGTCATGTGATCAGGGATTTTCCCTGAAATTAACCAAGAGCAGAGCGAGAGATCATCTACCCAGCAAAAAAATAAAGTTTAATCAAACATCCAAGCGACACAGAAGTCCGAATTAATAGTCCCGGTTAATTAATCTGTATAAGGATCATAAAAATCCGCCCGTCGAACATCGATCGACCCGCCGCCGGCGACCGGTCAGCTCGCGACCAGCTGGCGCATGTTGATCGGCGTGATGTCCGGCGGGCCGCCGTCGAGGAGCCGGCGAGCGATGATCGCGTTGGTGGCGTCGCTGGGGTGGTAGGGGTCCCAGAACACGTACTTGGACCTGTCCGCGCAGAAGTGCGACGACGGCCCGCACGGCACCAGCCCGCCGAACCGCCCGCCCACGTAGCAGCACGCCGAGTCCACCACCTCGAACCCTACCGAAAAAACAAAAAAAACACAAAACTCAGCCTGAGCCACATCGTTGACACACAAGGCCGCAGCATGCAGCGACGATCGATGTCACCAAGTACTGATGCGTCGAGCTAGCTAGCTGGTCAACGGGACGTGCGTGCGTACGTACCGTGGGATCTGTAGTTGGCGATGATCTCGGCGACGATGCGGTAGACGTCGGCGTAGAGGAAGCGCGCGCCGGTGAGGTTGGCGCGGAGCTCGTCCACCAGCACGCGCAGTCGGCGGTTGAAGGCCCGGGCCAGCTGGTTCGGGAACTCGGCGCACGCCCCGCCGGCCGACGGGTTCGTCTCCCGCTGGTACGGGATGCAGCCGATCGGCCCCACGTTCACCACCACGATCTTCCGGGCGTCCAGAAGGTACAGCCTCTGTCAATTGCACACGACATGCATGTTAGCCCACGCTTATGTAAAGTTTATCATTCGGCCTGACCCCTCGTAACTCATAACCTAGCTTTGTTGGGGCATTCAAGACATTATGCAGCTTAAAATAGTTGGCTAAATGGCTACCAAACATCCTCTAAAAAGACTATGTATACGACTGCTTTTCAGTGAAGGAGCGGTTTTCTAAGTCCGGACCAATGACGTCAGCATGACGTCATCGCTGAAACTTGGCAAATACCTACTAAAACTTGAAAAATAACAGCAGAAACTTGATGAAACCTGGCAACCTGATGACGAAACTTGAAAGTTAAGAAAGTTTCTCGAGATTAAGAACCAAGTTTCAATAGTACAAAGTTCAAGTTTTAGTAGGCAAAATTCAAGTTTCAATGGTCAAAACTTAAGTTTCAGTAGCAAAAAGGACGAAGTTTCGATCGTGAAAATCCTTAAGTTTCGGCGGGCGAAGTCTAAGTTACAATAGAGAAAAGTTCAGGTTTCGCCAGGCAAAAATCGAAGTTTCAACATGCAGGGATCCAAAGTTTTGAAACGAAAAAACCTAGGTTTCAAAAGTACAAACTCCATGTTTCGGACGTGTTGACCCCAGGTTTCAGAAGGCGAGTCCCAGGTTTCGACCGAAAAATGGGAGCCGTGGCTCGTCCTTCTCTTCTTCCCCAAATCCGGCAGCCCCTACCCCCAAGTTCGCCGGATCTAGCGAAAAAACAAAGCAAAACACACGAACCTATGAGTGAAGGCAGGAGAGGGGGAGAGGAAGGGAGCACCAAAAGGGAGGGAGATAGAGGAAGGAGGCACCACACGGTGCGCGGCCCTCCTAGCGACGAGCTCCAGCGGCGGCGGCCCCTCGGCGACGAGCTCGCGGTGGCTGCGCGTCTCAGCGACGAGCCAATGGCGATGCGAGCGCCTTCGCGACGAACCTCGGCGACGTACGGAGACGAGGAGCCCCACGACGACGCGCCTCGGCGACGAGCTCCCCCCGACGGCGGCGCTTCCAATAGACGAGCTCGTGGTGTGAGGAGAGAGGAGACATGAGAGAGAACGAGTGGTTGAGGAGTGAGGCGAGTGGATAAGGACGAGGCTGGCAAAAAAACGGAGCGAGGCTGCGCGTAGAGAGCTCGGGCGAGGGGAGCGTGTCCGACGCGTGCCGGCCCTCCGGAACGTAGCCGTTCCGTTTAAATATAGTTATTTTTGTTGTTGCGGACATAAACTCTATCTTCTTAGTCTTGTACGGTAAGCATCCATTTTCATGGGTTTGGTTTTGAGGCCTTTAGAAAAGGAAACGTATACGCGGCACTAGCGCAGCCGTAGCCGACTCGCATAGCACTCGACCTCGCAAACAGCTGGGCAGAAAGCGAGGAGCCTAGGAGACGACAGTATGGGAGATTGTGAAGCGTGTAACCTCCATGGAGGCCGCGTGACATGTATTTATCGAGGCATCAACAGATACAACAAACACGAGAGATTTACATGGAGATAAGAAGATAAACAAGAGATAACAGCCAAGCTATCCTTTATCTAACAGACTCCCTCAATCGCAACGTGTCTAGGTTGAGATTGAATGTAAATCCTTTTAATCGCTGTGTTGACAATGGTTTATTAGTGAAACCATCGGCCAGCTGGTCTCCCGTACGTAGGAACAAATCTAATTTCCAACAGCTTTTGATTGACTCGTTCTCTGACAAATGGATAGTCTACCTCAATGTGTTTGGTGTGAGCATGAAAAACTGGATTAGCTGATAAATATGTGGCACCAATATTATCACACCGTAGTTGAGCAGTCGGTGGACATGGTATTTTCAATTCTTTCAAGAGTGTTTGAACCCACATAACTTCACTATAGCATTAGCTAAGGCTTTATACTCTGCTTCTGTACTTGATCGTGATACAGTGGCTTGTTTACGAGCACTCCACGAGATGAGATTAGACCCAAGAAACATAGCAAAGCCACCTGTTGAGTGCCTATCATCCACACAGCCTGCCCAATCTGCATCAGAGTATGCACTAATACACATAGACTTGGACTTAGTTAACTTTAACCCAGAATATAAAGTGTGCTTCAGATATCGTAATATTCTTTTGACTGCCATCCAATGATCTGTAGTAGGAGCATGTAAGAACTGACACACCTTGTTAACTGAGAAAGAAGTATCAGGCCTGGTTAGAGTCAAGTATTAATTGCAGTGCACCAACAACACTCCTATAGCGAGAGGCATCTTCATCACCCAAGTTGTGCCCGTTTGAGCTGATTAGCTTTTTAGAGGTAGCAAGCGGTGTACCAATTGGTTTACAATTAAGCATTCCCACCTTTTTAAGTACATCTGAAGTATACTTAGTCTAAGATAATAAAATACCATCGCATACCTTATTTACTTCAATGCCTAAAAAATAGTGCAGGTCTCCCAGATCTTTAAGTGCAAACTCCTCTTTGAGTTCCTGAACAAGAACTGAAACTGCTTCTTGTGAAGAGCTGGCCACTCCAATATCATCAACATATATGAGCAAGAATATTTGAATATTCCCTTTGTGATAAAAGAAGAGTGATGTATCAACCTTCAATGAACAAAAACCAAGCTGCAACAATTTTGAACTCAAACGAGAGAACCAAGCCCTAGGTGCTTGTTTTAGTCCATACAACGCCTTGTCTAATTTGCACACATGCTGAGGTGTCGTTTAGTCTTCGTATCCAGGTGGTTGCCTCATGTAAACTTCCTCAAGAACACCATGAAGAAAAGCATTTTGAACATCTAACTGACGAAGGCACCATCTTTTAGAGACAGCAACGGACAATATTATTCTAATAGTAGCATGTTTTACTACTGGACTATATATAGGTACCTCCATAATCAATACCATACCTCTGTTTAAACCCTTTTACCACAAGACGTGCTTTATACCTCTCTATACTGCCATATGTCTTTCGTTTAATTTTAGAAACCCACTTACAGTCAATGATATTTGTGTTTTGCTTTGGAGGAACTAAATGCCACGTCTTGTTTCTTAGTACCATGGACTCACTATCCATCGCTGCCTTCCAGTTCCACTTGGCATCACATAGTGCCTCTATTAAATTTTCTGGTTCACCTGTGACTGCTAGATTCATCCACCGAACAGTCCCATCGCTAAATATCTTGCGTTTACGAATGCCTCCCTGAAGTCTGGTTCTAGGACCTGATTGCTCAGCCCCTGTTTGATGTGTATTAGTCGTAGAGGATTCGGTGGGCGATTCCGTGTTCGCAGAAGCTCCAGGCGAATCACCCGGGTCAGCGACAGCTTCAGATCCAGCGATACCCGCGGGTGAACTCGGCGATGCCATGTCTGTAGCTCCAGTGTAACACCACAGCCCAACCGGGTTTAGAATATTATTACTAACTCTACGAAAAATTACAAATTTCGACAGCATCTCCTCATAAAATACTCTATTGCACAAACACAATTCAACACATGTGCACAAGCATAATCAACAATCATCATCAAACATATAACCAATTCCCTTCATCAAAAGGTCACGGAAAAGAACCCCGGCATCAACAGTAATCCCAAAACCTACTTATGGGTCCATCTCAACTGAAACTTATCACAAATAACCAATTACTATGACCTCTAAGGATGACGACGAAAACATTAAGCAAGGAATAAACCAATTGTCCAACAAATGTAATAAGCACAAATCTCCACACAAGACAGGATTCAAAGATGGTTCTCTAATAAAGATAACTAAAGTTGCTAAGTTCAGCAATTAATTTAATGAATAAGTGTGCTTGTGCCGAAGGACTACGCTACGACCCCCCATGCAGCCTTCAAGATCACCTAAAAATCAAATAAAGCAAGAGTGAGTATCGGAGAATACTCAGCAAAGTATCTATATTTATATCTATACTAATATAAAAAGCACCAGTAGGGGTGTTGATACAAGCAATCAAGGTCATCCCCTCCTCATCCGATGGCTCAATTTCACCAAATCTCCTGCGCACCCCCGATTTCAACATAGGCGCTGTCCTATTTGCGCATCAACGACCGTTGATAGTCCATCCGACGGCTAATTTCAAATACGTATGTCTCTCTCTCCATCATTATTTACATTAATTATATTTCCAAATCAACCCGTCATCATTATTTCCTAATATCTCCATTAATGTAATTAACGATGGAGAGAGAGATCAGAGATCAGCGGGCATTCAAAAGATATCAATGTAATTAACGATGGAGAGAGAGACATATATGTGTGTGATTCATCAATCCGAATGCAGATCACGGTAGCAAAATCTTGCCAATTATATGATTGGGTGGTAAGTGGTAACTCCGGCCACTGAAATATATTTTTCATCGTTCTGTTCTTCCTCGGCATTCAACCGAGCTCCTTCCTCGATCCTTCCTCGGCATTCAACCGAGCTCGATACCGCCCAATTCTTCGCAGCCATCTCTGCAAACAGCGCAATGCAGGTAAACACTCTCTACATGTGTTCTAATCAGTTCGTTCTGTTCTGTTTTCAGTGATTTCGCGCAGCCGCCCCTCAAAGTAAAATGATATCAATCTGTTCAGTGTTCTACAGGACTTACATTGCCGCCGCCTAATCGCGTTGCAGTATAGCACTTCCACCACCGCATCCTCATCACGGCAAGCACTGCAAGGCAAGTGTATGAAAACTGAATCAGTCCCATGTTTAGATTGTAACAAATTTAGTCCTAGGTCAGTCTAAATTCATTCTTAGGTCAGTCTCCATAAAAAGCACCTAACAATTGCAGATGTTTTTACATGTCAGTGCATATCCAAAATCAATGTATATCCAAACATTTATAATCATGGTCACATCTGATCTATTAGCATTTCCTGCAGTTCATTTTAGGTGATCCAAAAAGGTGTTTATTTCAACCAGCTTCCTCATGTTTTTTTAGGATGCCAAGGACAGTGAAGGAAAAGAGTGCCAAGTAAGTGCCATCAAACACTAAAATCATGTGTCAGTGCTTATCAAATACATATATTTTATTTTGAAATCATGTGTTTGTGCTTCGTCAGCTTTATTTGTCGTTCACAAGGGGACTGTAAATAGGGTACCACATCTTCCAAGCCACGAAGTCCACTGTTTCTGACTGTGAACACATGAAAATAGCTTATTTCAGATAACTCCAGTGATTCACTTTAGGAACGTGAGATTATTTTTTATGCCATACCTCTGACATGCTCTTTCATTGCTTGATAAAATGCCAAATATTCATTATGGTAATTGAGTTTTTACATCCCTACATATATACTTTCACCGTTAGTCAATCCCATTTTTTATTGCTGTTTGATGGGCCATTGAATGGATTAATTATGTATTACAACAATGTTTTACGAATGCTAAATATTCATTACGGGTAATTGAGTTTTTACATCCCTACATATATACTTTCACCGTTAGTCAATCACATTCTTGATTGCTGTTTAATGGGCCATTAAATGGATTAATTATTGTGAGCATCGTTGAGCCCTAATTTTTATTAGTGGCATTAATGTCAAATATAGTTAATATTAAGTGCTAGGGGTTTTTGGACTTCTCGGAACCCTAGCAAGGACTCGGTTTCACGTTTAACCCTAATTGGAAGCCTCGACGACTTTGTGAGCTGCTCCAAGGTTCTAAGTGCGTGACCGGGCGAGAGATGAGGTCACGTATAGATTAGGAGTAGTTAGGTCTTTTATTTCTGTTTTTGTCAGATTTCAAAAAGGGTTTGAATCTCTCGGACTATGCCAGATCTTTGCGACTTCTCGAAAAATCGGTTTCCTAGTCCACCTCTTCCAAAAATATCTAAAGTTATCTTTGTGAGATTTCTAGAGAGAGAGAGTAAACCTTCCCAAAACCCTCCCACACACTCGAGCACTTTTATCAGAAAATCCCTCTCTGTCGGACGGCGTCTAGGAACAGCCGGACAGCGTCCGACCAGCCGAACCCGTGCACAATGCACGCTGTCGGACGGCGTCCGGTCGTTACCGGACGGCGTCCGATCAGCTTATTCTAGTGAGCTTTCATCTCTGTCGGACGGCGTCCGCTAGTTACCGGACGGCGTCCGATAAACCTTTTTTAGTGAGCAGTAGCCACTGTCGGACGGCGCCCAGTGCCCGTCGGACGGCGTCCGGTAAAGGCTAACGGCTAGTTCTTTTGTCTCCTTCCGGGGGTCAACGGCTAGTTTGCTCTAGGGGCTATAAATACTTGTCTAGTGGCTGGCTTCTTGAAGGTTTTGCTGCTACCTACACCTACTACACTTAATGCTCATCAATTAGGTGATCTAGAGCCATTCCTCCACCCACAAACCAATCAAAACCACAAATCAATCATCCCCAACACCGAGCTTCATTGAAGTCCTTCGATCCGACATGATCGGGGCGTTTCGGGCTTGTTACTTTTGAAGACGGCATCCTTCGTGGAGGCGTGGGCTTGGGAGTAGGCCTTGGCGTGTGGCTACTCTCGAGTCGGTGTACGGGTGACGGAGTCCACCTCGCCGGAGTGGCGGAACGACTACCGGGGAGTAAGTGAGGCGTTAGGCTCGAGAGCGAGCCGGTCCTTGTGCGCAAGGGGTAGCCTCAACGGAGAGTAGGAGTTGCGGCTCCGAACTTCGGTGAAACAAATACCGTGTCACTCTCGCTCATTCATTTTCCGCACTTACTCCCATTGTATTGCTTGTGATGAATTGTGATGCCATGTCTTAGTTTTTCAATTCATTTGTTTATCGTTTCCGGTTGTATGAAAATTGAAACTAGGATTGGGTCAATATTAATATGATGCTTAATC
>SPJY01007207.1:0-15615 GCA_005191435.1 Raddia distichophylla | reverse complement strand
TACTGCTAACCGTCTTACATATTTAGCCTTGCCCTGTTTATAAACTTTTCGCTGCATTTGCTTCCATTCATATATCAAAATTGTTTTACAGTTTAGATGGAAATGTAAGTGCAAGTGACCTTGTGTGATTTTGGTGATTAATGACAAACGCATTTAATGACAATGCTTAGTTTAATGCTTATTTAATGACATACTCAAATATGTTTATTGCTATGAGACTAATATGTTTATTGTCAAGATTGTTTTAGTCTCATCATATTTAGAGGAAAATCATATATGTCAAGTGGACAAGCTATTCATTATAAAAGGCACGTCTTGTGCTAATCATTCCAATGAGACTAGCACACTTGGTTTTTTATCTTCCGTAGTCTCATTTATGCAAATAAGATGGATTGCTATTTGAGGTATGCAACTACTTGATGGATTGCTAATTGAGGTATGCAACTCCTTTGTGCAAGCACATGTTATTGGTTGATTAGATTTATGCTCGTCATATCTTGTCGTATTTATTTGTGTATAAATATATTACGAACATGTTGTTTGCTCTATAAGATCTTTTATATTGCCATGTATTAGTGATCATCTTAATCGGTGCACTAGATAAACTTCACCGTGTTTAAATGGCTTTGTGCATGTAAGCTTTCCATGACTATTCTCACATGCACTTAATTTAGTTAAGTTTATTCTAGGTTGGTTTCGCAACTTCTCTCTTGATTCAAATATGAATTTGCACATGTGTAAGTCATGAATATATTTCCATATGCATCATTAAGTGAAGTTGTGATTATTAAATTATTTCTCTAATGCATGTAAATCAAACACTTATTTATCATGATGCACTTAGTAGAGGCCTTTCTTGTGCCAAGTGTTTTCACTTGTGTTGTGCTTATTTACGTGAAACACTTGGACACTTAAGCGCTGGCAAATATCAAATTGATTCATATTTATTGAGTTTTTGGACTAATGTATTTCACGAGTGATTTGGAAAGAATTAGGCCCTATGAGTTTGTGTGATGACTAAGGGACGTTGAAGGATGACGGTTAAGTCGAAGTTAACAAGACGACGATGTTACCAAGAATTAAGGACTAAGTCAAGGTTGATTTGGCGGGATGATCGTCGAGGAGGATGATCGAGTCAAACCCGAATGGGACGAGAGTTTCATGAGGTGAATCAAGTCAAGGTTGACAAAATGAAGACGCCATCAATCATTTAGTAAAGGTCATCATGCACAATACATCAAGAGTGTTCAAGACTAACAACGTCGTTGAATCTCAAAATAAAGAAAGAAGACGGCAAGTGATTTATCTTAAAACTTGTATGGTCTTATTTATAAGTTGAGTCTAAGGATTGCCATACTATTAAGAGGGATGCAACGTTGAATGGCTTAGATATGTCTCAGATGCTCAAGTGATCAATCTTTGAGAGAGATCGAGGGAGAGGAGTGTTGGTGGTGTCGGAAAGTGGGAGATTTAGGTCTTTTGTGGTTTCCTTTGTGGTTTCTGCTCCTATCCTTTGAGATTTGGGTAGTGATACCTTGTGGGTTATGTAGCCCTTGTTCTTAACTTTTCGTAGAGCCCAAGATCACTAAAATCGGAGTTCGGAGTCAAAAGTTACGTCCGTTTCCGTCAATAACTGTGTGCTGTATCGGACTATCCGATGTTGGATCGGAATGTTCCGATCGACCCCTCTCTGTCTCCAGTTACAAAAATATCGGAACATTTCGATGTTGGTCCGAAACATTCCGATATGGATCGGAAAAATCCGATATTTGCTCTGATTGACCCCTCTCTGTCTTATTGCGAAAATATCGGAACATTCCGATGTTAATATCGGACTATCCGATATGAATTTGATCTTTTGGTGTTGTATTTGATTTGAACCTCTCTAGAATCATTTCAGGACCTCAAAAATAGCCGTTACTTCAAGTTTCTCTCACTTTCATATAGGAACATTCCGATGTTAACATCGGACTATCCGATATCTGTCAGCTTTCAACGGTTACTTTCTATGTGAGACTATTTAGGACCTCCCTCTTCCCCTCAGACTAAGGTTGCCTTCCACACCATTTTTTAACAGAACTTTCAAGCAACCTAGGGCTTCTTTCCCTCTCCACTCTAGATCTAAGTGATCCTCTTTGTGAGAAGAGTTGGAAGAGGGTGTGAGTGCTAAATGAGAAGAAGTCGATCTTTGAGCACTTGATTCATCTTCGAGTTCGTTCTTTGTGTGCATTTGTTACTCTTGAAGGTTGAGGACTCCTAGACGGCTAGGAGTCAACCACGAGCCACCGGTGCTTTGTGTGGTGAGCCGTGAAAGTTTGTGAAGGCCGATTCCACCTCGGGAAGAGAAGGAATCAAGGAGTAAAACCGGGGGGTTTTGATACAACCTCGGTGAGGGAAGGGTTGAAAGAGACCCGGGCTCAAGTGTGACCGAGCCTACCTCAACGGAGACGTTGGCCCCTCAAGGATCCGAACTTCAGGAACAAATCTTCGAGTTTCCACTTCACTCTTGGTTTCCCCCTTGCCTCTAGCTTAATTTACTTCGATTTGTGCTTATACTTGTTGTTGGCTAGCACCGTCGTGTGCTATTACTCTCTCTTATGTTGTGGGTTTGATTTTGGTGCAGGTATCTATATCGGACTATCCGATATCAACATCGGAACATCCGATATTATTTTTCGCTGTGCTTTAAAAGGTTGAAAATTTGTAACGCCTATTCACCCCCTCTAGGCGACATCCCGATCCTTCATATGTACTTTACATGGATATGAGGTTTCACTTCGAGCTGTGCAGTACTCAAATTTAAAACAACGGATTTTCTTAAAAAAAAAAGGGGGGGGCAAAGCTGGAATTAAAACAGTGCAATAATCATCCGTCATTAAATAAACAGCAAGTTCCCCGAGTAAATTAAATAAACGCAAAATCCGGCCCGAAGCAGCCCTAAACAGCCCAGCCCTGACACGCCAGCGCGCAGCCGTGGGCCCGTGGCGCGTGGCAGACCAGCCCGGAAACTCCAAAGCGCCGCTCACAAGGTCAGCGCACAGTCACGTGGGCCGGCCGGGACAAAAGCTCATAAGAGCGGCCCATCTGATGCCCACAGGACCGGTTCAGCAGAGTATCTCGGATGTCCACTAGATCCAACGAGCATTACACGCACTGCACGGGCAAAATTATGAGCTTTCAATCAGAGTTTTTACTGGTTAATTAGATTGTTTTTCTCTGTGATGGTAAGATAAATTTTCAACGACAACGCACGGTGGCCGGCAGGGGCGGACGCAGACTAAACTAATAGGGGGAGCTGACAATAAAGGGAAAAAAATTTTCATACCGAAGCAATGTGTAGCGCGTGAAACCATGAGGTCCGTGACATCCATTATTCGTCATGGGGAGTGATCTACACATAAAATATAACAAATTAGTGACAGAGGGCTAATTAAAAATAGTTATAAACATTACAAGAGAATGTTGCATACCGCTAGATTTTTTTGAGGCAGTAACATACGACGTTCTTTCATCTGTTCGAACCGTTGCATGATTTTGTCATTACTAATACTCATAAAACTCATCAAACCAATAAAACTCATCAAACCAAGTTTTTTGAAATGATCTCCATTGACCACTTTGCCATTTACGAGGAAATGAATGATTAACAGCTTGAGTTGGATCATTCAAAGCACATGCCCTCTTTACTTGATCTCTAATATCAAATGGATATTCTTCAATTGGTTTACGAATACCTGGATCACCAATTAAATCCGACTGACTAAACTCCACTCTAGGCCTCTTCGGTTGACTTGTGCCCTTGTCAATTTGAGGAGTATCGGTTAGGGTTGGGGTACTAGTAGTATTAGCATTGCTTGAGTTTGAATAATACGTGAATAATGTTCTTTTAGACATGTTATCTGTGCAAATTAACAAAAATAAAAAACAAATAACAACTTACTAAGTATGAGTGTATTTACTGTATTAACAAATAAACAAATTAACAAGTAACAATAGCATTAGAATTTATAAACATCTACATAACACTGCCACTGAACAATAGCACAAGTGCACAACCACAACATGAGTCATTAGATGATGAAAAAAATCTTATACCCTGCCCCTAGCCGCTGGACGCAGGACGCGCGCTCGTGGTCCGTGGCCTCGCCGCCTCGCCGGCGCGCCAAGTGCCGCGCCGCCGCTGGGACTGGAGCTGGGCGCCGACGGCCGCTCGCCCCCTGCCGCTGCCGGTCTGCCGCTAGTCGCCGCCCCGCCCGGATGGTCGCCCTGCCGTCGCAACCTCGTCGGCCACCCTGTGCCCTGCTCGCCGCTGGCCGCCTCCTCAGCTCGCCGTGGCCGCCGCCTGCCGCCCGCCGCACCCCTCATGCTAGGGTTTGGGCTTTGGCCGTTTGGGGAAGGAGACCGAATAGGGCAGGATGCACGAGGCGGGCGGTGGCTGCGGGCTTGGAGCCTTGGATTCACTGAGACAGGGAGAGGGAGGGATCGGGTGGGCCGTGGGCCGTAGATACTCGGGCCGTGGAGGCTGGAGGCTGAGGCTGGGCGCGGTTCCCTCAAGGCCCAAGTCTGTTTAGCCCCTCCTCCTTTCATATTTTACACTAAAAACTTTAGGTGGGTCTAAGGGGGGGCTCCACTGTCATAGACATTGTAGGTGGGGCTAGAGCCCCCCTGACCTACTGGTGGGTCCGCCCTTGGTGGCCGGGCGTGTTCGTAAGATAAATGTTCGTTGGTGACTAGATGTGTTCGCTGAAGAGAAGGCTTTGCTAGGACAGCACACCGCTGTTTTAGGCCTTGTTCTTTGCAGCTTAAAGTTGTTGAAAATCCGAAAAAGTCATGACACCTCGAAAGAAATCTTGGTGAGTTCAAAAATTATGGCAAAATATTTTTAGAAGTTAAAAAAACTATTTAAAACCTCACCAATATTAACTAAAAATTATTGCATCATTTGGTTTGTATAAAAATTAAAAATAATAAATTTTTATTTAGTTTAACGGTAATGCTTTCGATCGTACGTCCGATCGTCAGACGCTGCGTGGTCCAGCAGCGCGGCCTAGCAACCAACGCATAGACCCTGATGCACTTTGCTGCTAGCAAAAAAGAGCATTACATTTTTTCTATTTTATTTTCTCATTTTGTCTCTATTTCATCTAGAGTTCAAATTGCATAGAACAAATTTCATAATTCATCTAAAATCCTAATA
Source organism: Raddia distichophylla (assembly GCA_005191435.1). Classification (NCBI taxonomy): domain Eukaryota; kingdom Viridiplantae; phylum Streptophyta; class Magnoliopsida; order Poales; family Poaceae; genus Raddia; species Raddia distichophylla. Next base: position 10,418 of record SPJY01007207.1, on the reverse strand, counting down.
AACTCATTTTTCATACTTTTTATTTTTTAATTTTTTAATTTTTTTCATTACCAAATTGTTTCAACAGTCTATACAGATTGTTTCTAATAAGCTAAACTAGTTATTTCAGTTGGCTAGTTGTTCCAATAGAAAAAACTAATTGTTGCACTTGGCTAGACTTATCGTTCCAGTAGGCTAAACTAATTGTTTCAACAGGCTAAAAATATTGTTCCAATAGGTTGTACAAACTATATAGATTGTTCCAACAAGCTAAACTAATTGTTTCAACATGCCAGACATATTGTTCCAATAGGCTGTACAAATTATTTCATATTGTTCCAATAGGCTGTACAAATTATTTCATTAGGCTAGACAAATTATTTCAATAGGCTAAACTAGTTGTTTCAGCATGCTATATATATTGTTCGAATAGGCTAAACCAATTGTTTTAGCATGCTATATATATATATATACGTTCACTAGACAAAAGTAATTGTTTCAGTAGGCTAGCCATATTGTTTCAACAGGCTAAACCAACTGTTTCACTTGGTTATACGTTCACTAGACAAAAGTAATTGTTTCAGTAGGCTAGCCATATTGTTTCAACAGGCTAAACTAATTGTTGCATTAGTATAACAAATTGTTTTAGTAAATTTTTATATAACAACATTGGTTTTGTTTTGTTCGTAAAAATGTGAGGAACGCAGCGGTGCAAACGGTTCATGCATTGAAGCAACCAGTCAAAATCTATGATCGTCGAAAGAGGAAAATAAAAGGTAATCTTTTCGCTTACGTCATCGTTGACGTCATTGCATACAAACAGGGAGGGATTCGCGAGCATGCTACGGCGGGATAAGTTTGTTCCGGTAGGGGCGTCGAGTTGTTTCAGCAAGCTGGACGCGCTGTTGGTGGGCCGATCGGGCCACGCGCAGCGTCCGACGGCCGGGCCCACTGTTGGTGGGCCGATCAGGCCACGCGCAGCGTTCGACGGCCAGGCACGGCGTCGGACGTCCTTCCCCAAATCGTCACCTTAGTTTAATTTACTTTAATTTAAATAAAAAGGAACAAGGACTTTATCACTACTTTTGGCTAGACCTCTAGGGGAGGAAAGAGAGAGGGCAGCAGAGAAGAAGAAGAGAAAAGAGAGGGAAGGAGGGGGGCGGCTTAGGCATTGTTTGTTTCAGCTTAGATTAAATTAAATGAAGATTTGCTGTTTTTGTATAAGCCAAATGTTTTAATATTTTGTATTTATTTTTGATGGGTTTTAAATAGTTCTTGTTAAAATTTGTCAAATATTTTTTTTATAATTTTTTGAACTCTTTAAAACGTCTTTTGAGGGGGTCACAAATTTGCTGCTGTAAAACGCAACTCAACTTTAACCGAAACATACAAGGCCTTAAGCCCGCCGCGGCCATCATGGGAGCGGCGAAGGATTACTTTGTTAGCGGTGTGGAGCGGCGAAGGATTACTTTCTTAGCGGTGTGGTCGCCATGGAAGGATGATTTTTCAGCAATTCGGCTAAAATCTGATGGCACTGTTGAACATGTGTTTTTTGATCTTGCATTGGTTTACATCATTTGAGTAGTATAATTATTTGTATTTTTCTACGGATGCACGTATCTCCACAGCTGCACTCATTTTCTTGATTTTGAGCTATGGCAATATTGTTTTTAGGGGGGCCTCTAGTGTACTCTTTGTCAACCCATATGGGGATAAGAGCATTATTAATCATGCATCGTCCATCGTATTTGCTGATGTGGGTCCAGAAGATGATATGACGCGCGCTCGCCGACGCTTGCTGCTACGCGTCCTCAGTCGCCGCTGCGCTTGTCGCCGGTTGCTACGCGTCTCCAGCCATTGCCGCCATGCGCTAGCCACCGCATGCCGCCGTGTGTCCCCCAGGCGGCCGCGGCCGTGCGCTCACCGCCCGGCAACGCCATGCGTCCCCGGCCTTCCTCGCCGCTGCGCGTCCCCCGCGGCCGCGCGCTCGTCGCCCGGCGCCGCCATGCGTCCTCGGCTACCACCGCTGTTGCGCGTCCCCCGGCGGCCGCGCGCTCGTCGCCAGGCGCCGCCATGCATCCCTGACAACACATCATCTGCGCGTCCCCTCAGTCCCCTGGCAGTCGCGACCGCACGATCCTCGCCCTGTGACGCCATGCGTCCTCGGTCTCCACCGCCGCTGCGACCCCCACGGCGGCCACGGCCATGTGATTGTCTACCGGTCCAGTTGCCGACGAAGACATGGGAATGGGCGTCTAACAGCGGCGGGCGTCGACGAGGGCGGGAAGCGTAGGCGGCAGCCTTCTTTTCGCAAAGCAGGCAACTATAACACATGGTCGTGCATTCACGCCCTTACACATTGGGAATTAACCATCGAAAACAGAAAAAGTCATCGGAAAATCAAGGAAAATATGGTCTCAACACCCTAGGGGTTGAGATCTCATAAACACCATTAGATCAAATTAGATAAATGGTTAAAAATAATTGGAGTGCGCGTTAAAAACTCCTTGTTTTTAATCTAATTGTTAGTTTCAGAATAGATTTAATGGTCATTTTGCTAATAATACCTCATTTCCTACGATAGATGATTACATTCCACCCAGCAAATATGAATTAGATACGCAGACCCCGTAAAAGAAGGGGTTGGCTTGACTCAGTTGATTTTCTGTGCCATAGATTATATACCTTCATAAGGCACATAAAAGATCCAACAGAAGTATCTACATATGTAAGAAAATCGACTGAGAGTTAAATTAGTCTTAGGTATGTTTTTTTAGGCTGATCTAAACTGTTGAACAGGTGAAATGATTGAATTTTGAGATCTTGTAAAGGTAGTATCGAGATTCAGATTTATTTTGTTTGACTTGCTTTTTAAAGTGTTAGGATCACCTTCAAGACGGAAAAAATACGGACTCAAGAAATCAAAATCATGTCTTTTCAAAGCGTAGATAAATCATTAAGTTGTTAAGATAAAAAGAACCTGGACTAGTTACTTGATGACTAGCAAAAGTGGTAAAAGAAATGAAATGGGTACCCAGTTAAGTGGTTAACCCAAATACACCTAGGTTTTCCCCATGGTTTTAAATCTCTGGCTATATAGCCTATTTTGTATGGTCGAGCTATGAAAAATAGCCAGGTATAGCCGGCTATTAGCGGCTAAATGATATTTAGCGGCCGTTATAGGCCGTTTGAAGAAGGTATCCGCTAAATGTTATAGTCGGTTATTTAAAACACTGGTTTTCCCATCTCCACCCATACAGTGGATTCAAGCCCGTCGAAACCTCCATGGCCGGATCAAGCTCGCCGTCGATGCCGGCCGGTTGCTAGATCCGGCCGCTGCATCCGAGCCGAGCTCGCCGGAAGAGCTGCCGGATCCGAGTTGCTGCTTGTGGTGTGGCAGTGTGTGGGGGATCTCGTAGTCAGCATTGTGGATTGTTAATCGTTCATGGGGTCAAAATGCTAGCTGTTCAGGTGTGGAGGTAAGCGCACACGAAACGCAAAGAATCGATCAACAATGGAGCACTGGACTTGGAGGCAGCTCACGATCGAGTCACGAGGAGGAGAGGAGAAGCCGCACGTACGAGACGACCTGTTTGAGATATTAATGTATTCTGTTGTAACCAGATAAGCACATGCATCGTAGCTCAAGTTAGTTGTATAGGATCATGATGCATGTGCTTATCTAATGAGTTGTTAGCTATCCAGAGCAGCCTGTGTGCGCAAATCTCTGAGTTAGTTTGCTTTGTATCCATCCGGTTAGCCCTGGGCTATATATATAAAACACAGCCGCCTCAGTTGAGGATCATCGGCTCATCATTTTCTTCATGGTATCAGAGCCTTGAAAGATCAATCCAATCCACCTAGCAAAGCAATGTCGACTTCCTTGGCATTGGCCAACTCCTCAGCTGGCGCTCTCACCTCTGCAACGGTGGGTGCGACATCCAGCACTGCAACCTTTCCCTCGCTGTCTCAGTTCATCAACATCAAGCTGAGCCGCGACAACTACTTGCTGTGGAAGACGCAGATCACTCCATATCTGCGCAGCCAGTGTCTGCTGAAGTATGTGGATGGGTCCATGGCAAAGCCGGCAGCCATGCTGACTCAGACGGAGAATGGAACAAACACCACAGTTCCCAATCCGGACTTTGCGTCCTGGTATGAGCATGATCAACTCGTGCTTAGTGCTCTTCTCTCGTCGCTTTCGGAGGAGGTCCTGGGTCATGTCCTCTTCCTTGGCAGTGCTGCCGAGGTTTGGGAAACCCTGGATCAGATGTTTTCAAGCCGCTCTCAGGCGCGTGTGATGCAAATCAGCATGCAGCTCGCGAATTTGAAGAAGGACATGTCCATCACAGAGTATTTCCATAAGGTCAAGGGACTGGTGGACACCATGGCTTCCATTGGCAAGCCTCTTCAGGATGAGGAGTGTTTCCTATCTTTTCACTGGGCTTGGATCTGAATATGAGCCCTTTGTGGCATCAATGATGACCAAATCTGAGCCAACTCGTCTCATGGTCCTCTATGCCAATCTGCTGGCGTATGAGCTTCGTGTGGAAGGCAACACATCAGTTTCCCAGATTGTTTCCTCTGTGAATCAAGCATCGCGAGGCGGCGGAAGCGGCGGCAACAACCGTGGTCGTGGCCGCAGCCGAGCAGGCCGCGGAGGATTCGAACGCGGCTTCAACAACAACTATGGCGGCTACGGCCACAGCTCTTCTTCAGGCCAAGGCAGTGGACCATCTATCCATCGTCAGCGCCCTCAGTGCCAGGTGTGCGGCAAGTTTGGTCTTGAGGCCCTTCGTTGCCACTAGCGCTTCAACCACAGCATTCAGCAGGAGGATCGCAACGTCAACACCGCCACTACTTCATACCAGATTGATCCTAACTGGTATGCGGACTCCGGCGCCACCGATCATATCACCTCCCATCTGGATCGTCTGACGCTGGCTGATCGCTACAAGGGAAATGACCAGATTCACACAGCAGGAGGAACATGTTTGAGTATTTACATACTGGTCAATCTACTATTTCTGGCTCAAATCATACTCTTCATCTAAATGATGTGCTTCATGTCCCAAAAGTCACTAAAAGTCTAGTTTCCACTCATAAACTTACAACCGATAACAATGTCTTTGTTGAGTTTCACCCCGATTCTTTCTCTGTCAAGGATCAAGTCACGAGGAAAATCCTTCTGGAAGGTAGATGTCGCGGAGGTTTATACCCTCTTCAGGAGTCCCGGCGGTCTTCATCATCCAATAAAGTCCTCGCCATCACTCGTTCTTCTACAGATCAATGGCATCAGCGTCTAGGACACCCTGCAAGTCCAGTAGTGTCTAGGGTTCTTCACTCTTTAGGTCAGGAATGTTTGAATAAAAGTGACTCCATCTGTGATGCTTGCCAGCAAGCAAAGAGTCACCAATTACCATTTTAATCAGTCCAATCGTGTAACATCTTCTCCTCTTGGGATTGTTCATTCAGATTTATGGGGACCTGCTGTTCAATTAGTCAATGGCTTTAAGTATTATGTGAGTTTCTTAGATGACTTTACTCGTTTCTCTTGGATTTACCTTCTAAAACACAAATCTGAAGCTTATGATGCCTTTGTTGATTTTCAAAAGCATGCCGAGAACCTTCTTAGCACTAAGATTCGTCTAGTTCAATCAGATTGGGGTGGTGAATACCAAGCTCTTAATAGGCATCTTAGAGATTCAGGCATTGCACACCAAGTGTCATGTCCACACACACATCAGCAAAATGGGCGAGCCGAAAGGAAACATTGTCACATAGTTGAAATAGGCCTAGTTCTTCTCTCTCAAGCATCAATGCCCATTAAATTTTGGGATGAGGCCTTCTTAACAGCATGCTTCTTGATCAACCGTATGCCTACAAGGGTTATTGATTATGAAACACCTTTGAAATGTCTTCTGAATAAAGAACCGGATTATATGTCTCTTCGTTGCTTCGGTTGTGCATGCTGGCCAAATCTACGTCCATATAACAAACACAAACTTTCCTTTCGATTACAAAGGTGTGTGTTCCTTGGGTACAGCAACAAACACAAAGGTTTCAAATGCCTTCATCAGTCCACAGGCAGAGTGTATATTTCTCGTGATGTTGTATTCGATGAGAATATTTTTCCCTTCGCTAATTCTCCACCTGTGTCGTCAGATTCTCTATCTAAGTCTCTAGCATCTGATACTATTGTTCTACCTTCGGTCCCATCTTCCTTTGCTGAGCCAGAAGTTTTAGCTGATCGTATGCATCATGTTCTTCCTGACAGTCCTACTAATGAATCTAATGTTCCATGTGATGAAGTTTTTGGACAGGCTAATCCATCTGGCCCAGTACACAGTGATCTAGTACAACCTGTTGTTGTGGTACTACCAATGGACTCACCTCCTGCTCAAGGGCGCACTCGGCTTCAGAATGACATTGTTCGGCCCAAAGTATTCACTGATGGTACAGTTAGATACCCAATTAAAGGACGCAAAGGTTTTGCTGCTATTACGTGTCCTCAAGAACCTACCTCTCATGTCGAAGCTCTTAAGCATTCCGAGTGGCTTGCAGCAAAGCAGGACGAGATATCTGCCCTGCCTCAGAATAAAACATGGACACTTGTTCCTAAACCAGCTGGACACAATGTTGTTGGTTCTAGATGGGTGTTCAAGGTTAAACAAAAGAGAGATGGAGCCATTGAGCGCTACAAAGCTCGATTAGTAGCTAAAGGATACTCTCAAGTATATGGTATTGACTATGTTGATACGTACAGTCCAGTGATCGAACCTACTTCTATACGGCTAGTACTATCCTTAGCTGTTTCTAAAGGATGGCATCTTCGTCAGGTTGACATTTAGAATGCGTTCCTGCATGGCTCCCTTGAGGAAGAAGTATACATGCAGCAACCTCCAGGTTTTGAAGATACTAGCCACCCTACACATGTGTCGTTTGTCCAAAGCGTTATATGGACTCAAACAAGCGCCTTGGGCTTGGCATCATCGCTTGAGTAAGGCACTAGTACAGCATGGTTTTGTGGCATCTCAGGCTGATCCCTCCTTGTTCATATACAATCATGGGTTAATTCATACTTATGCTCTAATTTATGTCGATGACATCATTTTTGCCAGCTCTTCTTCAGTGTTTGTTGATCAGCTCCTTGTCCGACTCTCTGCTGAGTTTGCCCTTAAGGATCTTGGCAACCTGAATTATTTCTTAGGTGTTGAGGTCACTCAGCATGGGGGTGGATTGATCTTAACTCAGACAAAGTACATTTTGGATATCCTTCGTCGCGCGAAGCTTCTTCACAGTAAACCTGCTGATACTCCTATGGCTAGCTCATCTCGGTTGTCTCGTGAAGAAGGACAGCTTCTTTCTGCTGAACAAGTTCATTTATACCGTAGTACTGTGGGAGCATTGCAGTATCTGATGATCACAAGACTAGACGTGTCCTTTGCTGTCAACAAAGTGTGTCAGTTTATGCAATCTCCAACAGATGTTCATCGGACTGCTGTGAAGAGGATTCTACGGTATTTGAAAGGCACTAGTGATATGGGTTTGCGCATTCGACCTTCTAAGTCTATGCTTCTCAGCGCTTTCTCTGACGCCGATTGCGCTGGATGCCCTGATGATCGCCGATCCACCGGTGCCTTTGCTGTGTTTTGTGGCTCCAATCTTATTTCATGGAGCTCCCGGAAACAACCAACAGTTTCACGGTCATGTACTGAGGCAGAGTACAAGGCTATAGCAAATGCAGCGTCAGAACTCACTTGGTTGTAATCTTTGATGTGTGAACTTGGTGAGTTTCAGAATAGAGCTCCAATTCTTTGGTGTGATAACCTGGGAGCAACTTATCTCACTGCAAATCCTGTGTTCCATGCACGGACAAAGCACATTGAAATCGATGTCCATTTTGTTCGAGAAAAGGTTGCTGAAAAACGTTTGGAAGTTCTATTTGTTTCTTCTTCAGATCAGTTGGCTGATGTTCTAACAAAGCCTCTGCCACAGCGTGATTTCTCACGTCTCAATTCCAATCTCAATCTTGTTAATACTAGTTGAGATTGTGGGGGTGTGTTAGAGATATTAATGTAGTCATCTCTCTTGTGCGATGGGCTTGGGAGGATCGATTTTGGCCAATCCGTGTTGTCGTGCGAGTTGCTTGGTGTTAGCCGTCATGTTGTTCAGCCTATTGTGTTGTCCAAAAAAGGTTGAGTTTGACAACGTTTCATTGTGGTTGTTGTTGTTGTTGTTTGCTGGTGGTGGCCAACCATTGGGTTGTTGTCTTCACAGTGTGGCAGCATTGAGCTGTGTTGTGATGCGGCCTTAGACCGGTTGGCAGCATATGAGCTGTGATGTGGTGAGACGTCATGTTGTTCATTATTTATTGTACTTTTCTCTTACTAGAATGTATTAGCAGAGCTGCTGCTCTTAATTTTTTTTTTAAAAAAAACAGAACCTTAGGTCTCCCTCGCAACAAAAGCACAGCTTTATATATCGGCGTATAGTTTCTACATTTTCCCTAATTAGCAGTGGCGGATCCAGGATTTCAAAACTAGGGGTGCACGGCTTATATAAAATTTTTTTTGCGCACTTGGCAATACACACATATAGCACAAATTAATGTAGAAATGTAGAATTGGCACAAATAGTCAAATGCATAGTGAGTTTCTAAGTTCCACAATAGTAACATAACATAACATAACATCGAAATTGTACCTTATAATATTATTTTGCGGGTCTTCATCTTTTGAAAACGCTCAATTATAGCCTCATCAGTAACATTGGAGAAGATATCTCGCTCAATAAATGTCACCAAACAATCATTCAAGACTTGATTGCCCATGCTATTTCTTAATTTGTTCTTCACATAGTTCATAGCGAAGAATACCCTTTCAACACTTGCAGTTGACACCGGTAAGATTAATACCAATTTGAGAAGCAAATAAACCAACCGATAGGAGTCATATTTTTTGGTTTGAACAAGCATAAGAGAAAGATCAACAATACGCTTGAGATCTCTAAACCTATCGTCATTTCTCAAATCATTGATGAAGTGATCAATTTAAAAGGGAAGCCTCATCAAATCTGTATCAGAAAACTCATTTGGATAGAATTCTGCAAGTTTAAGTAGCTTGACCTTATCAAAAGCTTCAAAAGAATTGGCAGGATTGAAAGCGGACATGCAAACAAGAAGCTCCATATTAACATTATCAAACCGATTATCCAGCTCCTGCAAAATATTATCAATGATTGCAAGATAACTTCTCTTCTAAAGTGATCATCATTGGTTTGGTTTGGAAAAAACCTCCTTGATCTTCCAAATGGCACATACTTCTTATTTGACTCAGGCACTATAATACGATGTTTCACACAAAATGGTGTAACTGTTTCTTCAAGAAACTCTTTCCACTCATTATTTCTTAACTGTCGCAACTTGCTCTTAGTCAATTTAACAAGTGACATTGCATTAACAATGTCTTGATCATTCTTTTGCAAAGCTTGACACAAATCATCTGTGTACCCAAGTATTACAAACATGAAATTTGCCATGAAAACAAAGTCAAATGACTCAAAAGCACATATCATAGCTTGAGCTTTTGCCCATTCAGTCTTAAAAGATGGATCTTTTTCAATTTGCACAAGTCTTTGTGAATGGTAGAGTACATCCTAATAATGTGCATCACCCAACTCTTGATTCATTCTTTGGCCAGTTTCAATTTCACCCAACTCTAGTGCTTTCATTATTTCTTGGGCTCTAGTGTTTTTAAGCATATCATGACGCTTACAAGAGATCCCAATAACATTTAACAGATTTGTAACTTGCTCAAAAAAGCAAATACAATCAGAGTTACCCTTGGCAACAGCAACAAGAACCAATTGCAATTGATGTGCAAAACAATGTATGTAATAAGCAGAAGGGGACTCTTTCATAATCAAGGTTTTTAGCCCATGTATCTCTCCTTTCATATTACTAGCACCATCATATCCTTGACCACGTACTTAAGAAAAACTCAACGAGTGTTCCATTAGCAAAGACTCAATTGCATTTTTCAGTGACATAGATGTAGTATCAGCTATATGAACTACTCCAAGAAACCGTTCACATACTTTTTCAAGTTTATCAATATAACGCAAACAAAGAGCAAGTTGTTCTTTATGTGATACATCACTAGACTCATCAGCAAGAATGGTAAAGAAGTCATCACCAATTTCCTGAAGTATGTGACTAGTGGTTTCCTTGGCACAAGAATTAATGATCTCTCTTTGAATAGAAGGGGCAGTCATCATGCAATTTTCAGGAGCATTACTTAGAATAACATTACCCACATCACTATTGTTTTGACCAAGCCATTTCAGAAGTTCAAGAAAGTTTCCTCTATTACTTGACTGTTCATTTTCATCATGCCCACGAGATGCCAACCCTTGACACAAGATAAATCTTAAGCATC
>SPJY01007175.1:0-14391 GCA_005191435.1 Raddia distichophylla | reverse complement strand
CACACACAGCAGCAGCAACATCGCCGCCAGTCCCCGTCCTCCGCCTCCCTGTCCTCGCCTGTGCGCCGGCCACCGCCGCGGACGCCGCTCTCCCCGGCCGCAGACGCCGTCGTTGCGCGGCCAAATCCGGGCGCACCACATGCCCGGATCGCCGGACGCCCAGTACACGCCGTATCGAGAGCGTCTCCACCGCCGGCTGACTGGCCGAGACGCCCCGCCAATCGCCGGTCTCCTCCACTGTCGGGCCTTCCCATCGCCGAGGGAGTCGCATCGCCGCCTCTTGCCAGTCTCATAGATCCGTGACGCCACCCGCAGAACCGCGCCGCCAATCGCCGGTCTCCTCCACCGCCGGCCGAGACGCGCCGCCGCCTCTTCGTCAATGCACAGAGCCACAGATCAAAGTTTACTGTTTCTGATTTTTTACTTCATTAAACTGGATTAATGTGTATCACATTATTTTAAATTTGTGTAAAATTAATCAATCAAAGTTTTTCTAAGATTGAGTTGTACAGAGGCACATGGTAAACTACCGATCTGATCCTTGTGAAGAAAATGGTATGATTGTCCTTGTGAAGAAAATGGTATGACTGTCTTTTTTTTTTTACTTCATGACTGTCTTTTTTTTGGCTGGAGCTATATTGGTTTGTGCATAATGTGCAGATGCACAAAAGATGATGCAAATGGGTGGCTATGCTTAAACAATCTATTGACAACACGACATGACTTTTCATGAGATGCAATTTATCTTTTAACCTATTAAATATTGTTGTTTCGTAGCACAGAAGTTCCTTTCAGTCTGCGAGTAGCCTAATGTTTTTTACACGTGCTTAATCAATGCAGGCTGCAGTGGGTGTGACCATACATGTGTGCTTCCATACAGGTTGTCAGGTTCATTCACAAGTTTATTTGTACTGCTGCAACATGTAATGTAGTTGCACTTGTGAGTCTATTAGGCTTTAAATTTTAGGAAATAGTTTTTTTTTGCATCAGATCAAATTTAAACGAATGTACTTGTTGCTTTCTATGGAAGCTGTTTTTGCCACTGATTTTGTTTAGAGCATGCATTATCATTGTTTTCATTAACTGTGCCACTTGTTTTCTCTTTCTGTATTACTTGGCTTCTAGGATCTGACTGCTAGCAGCTACATCATGGAGAAGTGGTATTGTGGTTGGGACGGTTGTCTGATGTATGTATCATGGACACAACTGAGCTAATGGCTTCCTTTTACTAAAGGAGTGAAGTTGTGTTGAACATTAATATATATTCTTTTGCATGGTAAAAGTGTTACATTCTTTTGTTCTATGATGGATAGTGTCATTTGTGTGGACAAAATTATCAGTGATAACATCATTGCCATCTCCAAGATGTGGACACTCTGCCACCATGATTGACAGGAGGCTGCTAATATTTGGATGCAGAAGTAGTTGCAAGGGGTAGTGTGTAGGGTCAGCAGTACATGACTGGCCATCTCCATCGCATGACGTCTCCTCGGGTGCAAAAATAAAACTAAGTCCAGGTCAGTAAAACCCAAATTGATTGTGCATGCAAACCCTTGAACTCTTAGTTACAAACTAATTACTTTTAGATTTGTGAGCTGCAGTTATAGAATACACAGTGAAATCAGTAATGTTTTGCCTACATAGTTATAATTGTGAATTGATATGTTAGAGTAATTAGACTTTTCAGGGTCAAGTACAGTTCTGGTGAGAAAGTATACACATTAGACTTCTTGGCATGTCAATTTTATTTTAATTATAATTGCCTTCGCTGCTAACTTCAAAATCCATGTACTAATAGCAACAGTTCAGCAACACGAGTATCAATATTTCATTTTGTCACTTGGAGTCGCTATGTGTTTTTTCTTTCCATGATATGGTGAAGTAACTTAATAGTAGAGAGAATTATAAGCATGTGGATTCCTTTTGTCATGGTTGTTAAATTAGTAAAGAGAAAAATTAGTCAAGTTAGCTATTAGCACTAAAGAACTAAAGCCATGTTGCTCGGCTGTGATGGATTTTTCAGGGTTGAGCTGTGGAGGGATGAGATGGGACGGCTGGGCCATGCCGCCACCACCACTAGGGTTTGATGCTGAACGTGCGAGCTTTCAGGGGTTCCTTCTACTGTTGGGTTTGGGTTTGGGTTTGACGAAAGATATTGGTTGTCCCATATGACAGGTAGTCATGTACTCACCTATATTCATCTCTTGATTAGCCTCATCATGTATTTATTTATTCAATATCTAATCTGTTGCCATTGGCTAAATTGCAGGCTAAAAGAATGAATGTTACTATTGGAGAAATAACTGGTGTGAAAGGGAAACTCTTGTTGCTTACTGTTGGAGAAACAACTGGTGTGAAAGGGCAACTCTTGTAGCTTACTGTTGGAGAAACAACTGGTGTGAAAGGGCAACTCTTGTAGCTTTTGTTCTTTTATATTATAGGTATGTGGCATGAGAGCTCAAACCAATACATAATACATATGCTCTGGAGCTCTCTAAGAACACCGGTTTTCACTTCGCCATAGTGTTGTGAAGGTTAAATAAACTACCTATGTTATGTTAGTACATACTGCTTACAATCTAGGACACAAATAGTTTGTAATTGGGATAATTATGTTCTTACCCCGACTTTGAGGCTTAATTCTGAGTTTACCCTGACTTTTCTAAATTTTTGATTTTGCTATCACTTTTTGAAAACAAAGCTGTCGTTTGCCCCTACTCCGTCATGAGGACATAATGGTGTTAATTTTTTATAGAAATGACCAATATGCCATTTCGATTTGTCCCTACTTTATTGAGAGTATTATGAATTTACCCATGTTTAATATGGGGCCTAATTTTAACTAATATATTTGAAATATGTCACACATTTGATATATCATTTGTGATGGTTTTTTGATTTTTTTTAATAAAGTAGGGCCAATATCGAAAGGACATATTGGTCATTTCTAGCAAAAATTAACACCTTTATGTCATCATGACGGAGTAGGGGCAAACGACAGCTTCATTTTCAAAAAGTGAGGGAAAAATCAAAAGGTTAGAAAAGTCAGGGTAAAATCAGAATTGAGCCTCAAAGTTGGGGTAAAAACGCAAGAACCCCTTTGTAATTTGAATCAAAGGATGTAAACGATGTCCAATTATTTTTTCACATTAGTCTTATAGTTACTTCCCCCTAAACTGCTGATGCCCAATGAAACATGTAAAATGCACTTTTCTAGATTTATTTGGTTATTTTCGTGCATTTTCAGGACCACATTAGTCCTATAGTCAAGACATCGTAAACTACTGATGTCCAGTGGGACATGTAAAACCCACTTTTAGATATATCCGATTGTGCCTGTACATTTGTCTTGAAAAGAAGCTTTACAATTTATTTATGTAATGGAAGCAAATGTTATATAGGTGACATATTTTAAACTGTGAATCCTTAATGTATCAATTTTTTTAAAAGAATTTATGCAAAGGAGTTGATGACCTAGCAATGTTATGCTTCATTATGCTTTTGTTCATTACAGTTTGCATAGGCATCAAAGGTTGTTTAGCAGATTGTTTTTTCCGCACTACTCCCTCCATCCCAAAAAAACAAGGCATATAAATTTTCGCACGGTCTTTAAAGCAGAACGTTGACTATTAATTTCTTTCATAACATATTATTAACCAATACAAAATTAACATCATATGAAAGTATTTTGAATTACCAATCCAACCATGTCACATGCATGACACAAAAGAAACAAGTTTTTAGCTTAACTATTAGTCAAAAGTTTTAATTGTTGACTTTTTTAGAACCATGCATGCCTTATTTTTTTAGGATAGAGGGAGTATTAATTAACCTACAAAATATTATTACTTCGACGTGCGTTGCACATGCACGGTTACTAGTAGACACTAATGACTATCAATTCGTAAATTAGATCGCTACCCATTTGCCTGAAAAAACACTCCTTTTCCACCCGCTCCAATTGCCGCCATGCTGCCACCCATGAATCCAATGAACACGGCTTCCGGAGAATAACCGAGGTGCAAAGCCGGTGGATAACTAAGTAGATAACTTGCAAAGGAGAAAATATCATCTTTCTATTAAAAGCCATATCATTCCTACATAGCCAAAGCGACCAACACGTTGCTGCTGCTTCTAACATGGCTAGCTAGTGGTTTCACGTCCTTTCTAATCCCCCATAGCCAGCAATCAAACATATGTGTCACATCGTGAGGTCAAAACAACTCTAATGCTTCATGCACAATAGACCAAACCGAGTAAGCAAAACGACAATAAAACAACATATGCTTAATTGTCTCATCATTATGACAAAATAAACCGTTCTTACTGCCGTGCCAATTGCGCTTAAGTTAACTACCCGACATATGTAAGTACCAAAGAAAGATCTTACTTTTGAGTGGCGCTTTCAATTCCACATGCGTTTATTAATTTTTGGGACATCACAATGTAACAAAGCAAGATAATGAGATTATATTTCAGTAAAAATTGCCCATTAGGGTGCAGATTCCTGTGAAACTCATCTTGCTCTTGTGCAAGGCATAAAGTAAACGAATATACAAAGAGAGACACATGTAGAGAGGAAAAACTACTTATCTTCTCGATTAATTACAATAGATAAAAAAAATCTCATATATAGTGTTGAAAGCTTACGATGCAAGCAAGTCCACATGAGACATACTCCCTCCGTCCCAGAAAGAATACAATCCTAACCTTCTTATCTTGTCCTAAAAAGAATGCAATCCTAGCACGTGGGTCTCACACTCATTCACTCCCGGCCACTCATTCAGAGAGCATTTCCAACTCATTCACCTACAGCCACTTATTTAGGGAGCTTTTCCAACTTTTAGGGGCATATACATCCTTTTGATTTCTCTCTATTTCCCATCAAATTTGATAGGATTGTATTTTTTTTGGATGGAGGGAGTACTACGGTGAGGCAACCGGCCAACTCCTCGCCTATGGTCTATACTATACTATACTATATAAAACTTGGGAGCAACTACACACCAGTTGTCTGCTTTGTAGTATAACGAGACAGACGATTTGAGATCTAATGGCCCAGATCTCTCCCCCCCTCTCTTTTCCCTCATCACCTCCCTCCCTCCCTCCCTCTCTCCCTCCCGCAGATCCCCTCCCGATCCCCTTCTTCTCCCTCCTGCCCCCTCACCGATCCCCACCCACCGCCGGTCCGCTGCCCCCTGTCGGTATTTTCTATGCCCGGCAACACTTTCCCCGAAACCCTAAACCTAACTTCGCCGGAGGAAGAAGACAGCGTGGCAGCACCGGAGAAGAGAAAGATGGCGCGGCGGCGCCAGAGACGAGGAAAAAGAGTGCGCGGCGGTGCCGGAGTCGAGCAAGAAGAGGCGCGGCGGCAGATCAGGTACCTTTCTCTCCTCCCTATCCCCTCCCCCTCGTTCTCAAATCGCTTGCGTGCACCGAGGAGCCTCGCATGCTCCTGTAGATTAGGACTAGTCAAATACCCGTGCGTTGCAACGGGACTATAAAGAGAAAAAAAATTGAAACAATATATAAAACTATAAAGAGTAATTTACAAGGTAAAATTGGTGTATATATCGTGCAATTTTTTCATTGTTACCATGGATGGAGACTCAAAAGCAATAAAAAACATTTGTAATTATAACACGATTTCCTATATTACTTTGATGCTTTTTTATCGGAACACCATTTTAAAGAGGCAAGGCGTAGACAATATGTATCAATGGGGAACAAAGACAATGTGTATCAACAGGGAATGGATTGTATAAGAAATGATAGCAATGATATGGCATGAGATGTTGGCTACACTTGTATAATATGCCGCGAAATTTGGCATCATTTTTTAACAATGAAATACCAATACTTTGTTGCATACACGCCTAATTAGTTTTGGCGCTTTGCAACCTAATTAGTTTTGGTGCTTTGCCGCCAAACTGGGCCGAAGCACATCCTCCTCCTCTCTTCTTCCTCGTCCCGATCAGCGGCTCAGCGCCCCCCGCCCGGATCCAACGGCAACGAGGTATCCCGTCGGCGCGAGCGCGCGACAGGATCCCGTTGTTTAGAATTTCTGTTAAAATATATATCTTTCCATGTGCCATGAGAAGGTAACAAACATTTCCTGATTGTTCATATGGATCTTGGATTGCTCGACATCTTGGACTCTTGATCACCTAGTAATTAAGGTGATGCTTAACCATCTATTTGCAGGTGAAACGGCCATGGTGTGCAGTTTAATTATATGTGTTCATGGATGCAATTGATATCCATCAATCCAGACGAGAAATTGTGCATCTGTGCTGTAGTATATGCCGTGTTTTGTGAATTCAGAAAAGAAGTAGCTAGGGCACAATTAGTTCTTCGAGCAAGAAAGAAATTCGATTAAATTCGGACTTATTTTACTTTGTTGCAGCTATACGTACTACGAACTAAACTTATTTAACTGACGTATTAAGGCAGTAACACATGCATGGCGCATGCGCTGCCTGCTAGGTCATGCACGTAAGAGCCGACGTGCTTGAGCGACGTTAAGCAAGTCGATGAGGTCGCCGGCGACGCCGCACCGCTGCTTCATCCTCCTGTCGACGTCGGCGACGACGGTGGAGGGAAGCTCGCGGTCGGCGAACGCCTGCTCGCACTTGTCGGCGGCGTCCTCCGCCGCCGACGCGCTCGTGTCGGCGTGGCCGTACGCGCCGGCGTCGAAGCTGGAGCGCGCGTCCTCGAGGGAGCCCATGGCGTCGCCGTAGAGCGCGCCGCAGTCGGCCAGCGCGTCCCCCAGAGGCGTGCCCTCGTGGTCGCCGGCGTCGCCCTCGACGGCGTCGTGGCCGGCCCTCGCGGAGGCGGCGGCGATGTCGATCCCGATGCCGGCGAGCTCTCTCACGGTGGTCGCGTTCGCGCTCCGCGGGTCGGTGTTGAGGACCACCTCACACTGGGCGTTGTTGGCGCTCTTGCACGTGCGGGCGATGAAGGCGGCGCCGGCGAGGGCGCCGGAGGGGAGGGAGACGGTGATGGAGACAGGAGACGACGACGAGAGTGGCCGCGGCGATGGTATGAGCCTTTGTCATTGCTGCACCTATAGCAAGCTTCTATATCACTCTTCAAACTCCTTGTTTGTTCTTGTGTTTACGGTAGCATGAAGCTTTTGCAACTTCGCAAGGCGCAGTATATATACTAATACTAATATCAATTGTCGTGATAAAAAATATTGCAAAACATCATAGCATAGTTAAAGAAAAAGATATGGATTTATAAGGGGTGATACGAAAGAATCATTTAAAAAAGATGTCCTTCTAGAGGATCTGGAAATAAGTCAAGAGTAATAAGATATTACTAGTCAAATACCCGTGCGTTGCAATGGGACTATAAAGAGAGAAAATTTGGAACAATATATAAAACTATAAAGAGTAATTTACAAGGTAAAATTGGTGTATATATCGTGCAATTTTTTCATTGTTACCATGGATGGAGACTCAAAAGCAATAAAAAACATTTGTAATTATAACACAATTTCCTATATTACTTTGATACTTTTTTATCGGAACACCGTTTTAAAGAGGCGAGGCGTAGACAATATGTATCAATAGGGAACGGAGACAATGTGTATCAACAGGGAACGGATTGTATAAGAAATGATAGCAATGATATGGCATGAGATGTTGACTACACTTGTATAATTTGCAGCGAAATTTGGCATCATTTTTTAACAATGAAATATCAATACTTTGTTGCATACACGCCTAATTAGTTTTGGCGCTTTGCAACCTAATTAGTTTAGGTGCTTTGCCGCCAAACTGGACCGAAGCACAGGGAGAGGGCAAATCGTACGAGGAAAAGGTCGACGGGAAGAATACAAAGCAAACGAGGCTTTTGGGTTCAACCCACCTGATAAAGATAGGATTGCAACTGTGGGAATCTTTGTCATCTAGTACACGCATGGCTCTGTCGGAATTGATCTTGCTGGTGATGGTCACACTATTGTCTCATACTCCCAGCTCTCAAACTGGGGCCAGTGCTCCTCATGGGATGGTTTTAATGTCCCACCATTCACAGCAGGAGCACAGACATTCAACCAAATAATAACTTCACAATTTAATCAAAGAATCACAATTTAATTTTGCAGCGGTTCACGGTTAACAATGGCCAAGCAAAATGGCATCAAAATAATCGCACGTCAAGAAGTTCTTCCTTGCAGCAACGCTATCCATGAAAGGTAACAACATAGGAGTTACTGGCAGTACCCAGTGTAGTCCACACTCAAAATTGATTCGCGATTAACATTACAAAAATCCTCGCATAATGACGTTGCTTGAAGAGTTAAAGGAAGATGGAAACGCTATTCTCTTTATTATTAGGTAAAGATTAGACTAGCAAAAAGCCCGTGCGTTGCAACGGGAGAAATAAAAATTCTCGTATAATGACATTGCTTGAAGAGTTAAAGTAGCACAATATCTCTTGAGACAAGGTCACAGCGTCAAAGGGAGAAAACAGGTGGAAAGACCTAATATGTTTAGTAAATCATAGACGGTGATTATTATTGAAATCATGAAGGAAACAGTTCTGAAAAAAACACATATATGTTCTAATTTCTGAACAACAATCCAATAGAAAATCTTACCATGATTTGTTGAAACAATCATGCAACAATATCCCAAAATCAAGTGCTAAACTAAGTTCTCAAGAATCCCCAAAATCCAAAATCACAATGAGCAGAGATTATGTAAATTTCACAAGGGCACGTATTAGTCATGTTTCATCGCTTTTTTTTTTTCTGAAAAGAGTTTTTTGCTGTGTTAGGATAAAGATTCTTTTGCGGCTTCAGATTCAAAATTGATCGATGAAAGTTAATATAATCGCATATAGCATATGTCATGTTTAGGGTTAGAGATATCATGTTGTTGTCCTGGTTCCCCCTATATCATAACATCTCTAATATGTCACGATTATCCAAGGGTCATCTGCACCCAAAAATAAATGCAGCATGTTGAACACATATTCTAAAAAACCTCACAATCTTTTGCAGTAGCAATCCTTTTCTAGCATTATGCATCAAGACCTGTTCCATCTTCGCAACCAACAGAAACGTTTCAATTTGTGGCTGAATATCCTGACCACCGACCAGTTTAGGCTTAGCTTAACATGCCTGAAGTTCTCTTCCTCTTGTCAATCAGCCAATGTTATGGGGCCTTCGTTGTTAATTTCTGCACAAACACTCCATAGCAACGAGCCTGCGAGCCTTATTAGCCTCAGAAGGAGGACTGCATAATCTACTTTTGGCGTTGATTTGAACATATCAAGAATCATGCGTACTGACAAAACTACATAACAACTAATATCCAATGTACCTCTTTTCTTAATGAAGATGAACTGAACCATAAAAATCTGCTCGGTTAACATTAGCCGATCTGTCACTTAACATGAAGGTTTAAAAGCCCAATCGAATTGAGTTGTAAAATATAAGGTCTAATATACAGAGGAAAATCACATGGAGAAGATCTAATAAGCTGGTATGTTGATTTTCGATCTGCAGTAGCTGTGTAAGAAGCCTTCATCTTTCTGGCCTGACTGAAACCTCTCAGATCCACCGTCAACCTCAGAAATTTCTTCCAAATTACCACCTCCCTCATATGGAACAACTCGGGACCCTGCTTTCATTCCGGCCGACTTTGCCGTCTTCTCCTCGTTACCCTGGAAAAGTGTCCTCCTTGCTTCCAGTCTTGATCTCACATTGCCTCCTTTCAGAAGCTTCTCCTCCGTCACCACTTTAATTGGCGTGGCATCTGGAGCAACAGCAATGTCAACCTTGCGGTGTGAAGCCGAGAGCTTCTTATTTCTGATGGATGATGATGGGCTATGCCTTTTGGTGACACTGGGTGATGCGTCTAGGGGCGACCTGCTCGTAGGTAACCTGTTCCTCCTTGTTGCCGATTGAATTGAATTAGAGCCTAGGGAAGCAGCTGGATATCGCCCATCACTTGCACTTCCTGTTTTCATTATAAGATCACTTATCAAAAAAAAAGAAAAATAGCAGTACAGCACACACCTACCTCTTTAGAATTTTGGTAACAAATCAAATAGTAATACAATTTAATCCTCCTCTTTACCAAAGGCAGATCATTTCTGTGGTTCCTTTCTACTTGCAGCATACAAAATTACAAGAACCTAAACGTAATTTACCAGATCTGCGCAACAAGTAGCAACTGTGTGCAACCACAAAGAGAATGTCTCACATTGATCATTAGTGCATCACCTGCAAGAGAAGATCGCCGTTGTGACTGCGGCGCACGCGGCAGGCCGGATGAGCATTCGTCCTCTTCTATAACTCGGATCTACGCCCACGCTTCGATCATCCTGTTCATTGACTCCCGTACAATTTTGACCTGCATCCACGAACAAAGGCACCAAAAATCTCAAATCCAGGAAAGGATGTTATCTCACCAAGATCTGAATCAAATAAAACACAAACCTTGTCGAACCTCCTAGCCTCAAAGAAGGCAATGCAAGAGGATTTGTAGGTTAAGAGGAGATCCTTGTGTTCTAAGGCCAATGCGGCAAGCGCCTCGGCCGCGGCCTTCCTCGCCGCCCAGTCGTCATTGGCGATTGCGTAGCGGAGGCAGGGGACTGAGGCGGTGACTTCGTCGGCGCTCACCGCGGCCGCCAATGCGCCGATGAGGGTGATGAGCGCGGGCTTGGCCTTGAAGGCATTGCTGCGCAGGAGCTTGAGGAGTTGCTGCAGGAGCCCTCGCCGCCGCCGATGGGACGCCGCCCGCACGCGGAGAAGTTGAGGGAACGGGGAAGACGGCGACGGCGGTGGTAGGGGAAGGGGCGAGAGGGCGGTGGTTGAGGAGAGATAGGGAGGGTGGGCGGGCGCGAGTAGGGATACGCGCGGCGGGCGGAGGGGATTCCCGCTAGGGTTTGACGCGCAGAGGCGGCCTAAGAGGAGGCGTGCGATCGCGAAAGCTTTCACCTTGCGACCGCGATCCGACGGTGCTGGGCGCAGCGGGCGTTGGACGGACGAAGTAGATGCTCGGACGGACGACGTACGAAGAAGACTAAGGAAAAAAAAGTGGAAACTCTATTCTCTTTATTATTAGGTAAAGATAAAGATATAGGTAAAGAGGTAAAGATTAGATTAAAATAAAAGGCCCATATGAACTACAGCAAAAAAAAAAGCAATAAAAAAGAAATAAGAGCTCATGTCTATTTTAGAAAAAAAAAATCATTTACAACAAAATAATATAGAAATTTTAAATAAAAAAGAGAAATCTTATATTAAAATGACGAATTCATATCCGCTAAAAAAATGAAAAAAAGAGAAACCTATTAGTGTTGTGTTAGTTCGTTATAACCTATTAGGTTCAACTAAACATTCAAGACCTACACCGTTCGAAAGCTACATTTATCAGTTTATGGTTAGGATTTAAAATACGGAAAGACTGGAGGCCGAACGTCCGGCGCGGTCCGGACTCGCGGACGTGGCGCGCGAAACGGGGGGGGGGGGGGGCCCACGGTATTTTTTTTTCGGCGACCATAATTTTTTACTGGGTGCTCCAATCCACAAACCGTTTGCACCAACGTGTTCCTCGTACTTTTACGAACAAAGCAAGATATACGTTACCATATAACTCTTTAAACTTATAGGTGAAACTTGGGTTTCGCCTAGTAAAACTTGGGTTTCATACTTGTTAAATTTTGCCGAACTATCAAGTTTCATCAGGTTTCATCCAAGTTTTTTCAGGTTTCATCAAGTTTCATTATGTCAATTCAAGTTTCATCAAGTTTCAACATGTTTCATCCAAGTTTCATCAGGTTACATCGAAGTTTCGTCAGAGTTCATCAGCACACGGCCAAGTTTCATCAGCACAAAGCCAAGTTTCGATAGTATAGGTGTAAATTTAAAAAGAGCCTTCTCCTAGGTTAACATCAAAAAAAAGAAAAAGCAAAAAAAATTAAAAATTTAAAAAGTATTTAAAATGGGTTGCTCTCGATTTTACAAGAATTATGAAATTTATTCCACACATTTTGAACACTGTTTGAATTTTATACAAAAATTAAAAGTTTTATTGGAAATTTGATGAACTGTACAACGACTAACAACAGACTGCAACGACTAACAACGAGGGAGCGCGTGCTACGTTGGATTCGCGCGGCGCCGGCGATCGAACGACCCAGGCTGGTCCGGACCGCGTGCCAGGCGTCGGACGTCCGACAACTGGCGCTCGCCAAATAAATATATTCAAGATGTGTGAGAATTTGTACCGCACAATTTGTCAGTGAGACAGTGGCCAAAGCCGCACACCGTAGGTGAATTGAGCGGCTGTCCTGGCCGGACACCGTGCATGCAATGAGCGGTTATCTTAAACTAGTGTGGCGCCTACGCGAAGTGGTCAGATGATTTTGTCCCCATCATCCTGTTCCACAATTCGGTTCCAGTTAGCTCACCGCACACTCCAGCAATGTCCAGCGACGCCCTCCTCCTGCCTCCGCCCAACGGCGCCGTCCCCGGCGCGGTGGACTTCGGCGGCGGCCCCGCGTCGCGCGCCTCCTCCGGCCGCTGGTCCGCCGCAAGCTTCGTCCTCGGTACAGCCTCCATCCATCGGAGCATTCTACAGCAAACCTAAGCGAACTGCGAGGTGAAGCTTGTCGCTAATCGAGAGGTGAGGTTTGATTTTTCTCCGCTTGGTGCTGTGTTTGACACTGAATTAGGGGTGGAGATGGCGGAGAGGTTCGCGTACCACGGCTTGTCGGCGAACCTGATCAGCTACATGACGGGGCCTCTTGGGGAGTCGACGGCGGGCGCGGCGGCGGCGATCAACGCGTGGACAGGGGTGGCGTTGGTGCTGCCGCTGCTGGTGGCGTGCGTCGCCGACGCCTGGCTCGGGAGGTACCGCACCCTCGTGCTCGCCTGCCTCCTCTTCGCCGTGGTTAGTGCCCACCTCGCCCCCTTTTTGATTGGAACGGAGATGAAGCAAAAAAATAAAAAATAAAAAATCTGCCCTTCTTTGAGTATACGTAGGTACAGGAAAAAAAATGGCAAATGATTTACCGCTTGAGAATTGATCAAGACATAAAGCAAGATAAGAACATCGAGAGCTAGCTTAATCTGGCCTCCGTGGTGGTTGTCACCAAGTTCCCCATGTTAAGTCTATCGTGTTATAGTCCTTGGTCCCTTAATTTACTATGGTTTCAATTAGACCTCTAGCTCTGTCTTTGTCGACTTCTTGTGAGTTGTTCATCCCTGCTGCAGTGCGTTTGTGAGCTCCACGGATTACAGGAAAGAATAAAAGCCCGCTAGGTTGTCTACGAGCATCCTTACTTGTGAATTGTGATGACTTTGATAACTAGCGTCGTGATCATAAGAGTGGGTTGAGTCGCACTGTGGTACAAGGAATGGACATTCACGGGCCTCGATCTCATTAATGCGGAAGACGGCGTAATCTTCCAGAAAGTTTGAAGCGTACTCATCGACTTAGGACTTTCAAATGGAGTACATTTTTATCTATATATAGGTAGAACTTCAATATAGATACAATTTTGTGTATATCCGTAATCGTCCCGATTTAGAAGAGATATCTATCTATCTATCTACCTATCTATTACATCTATCTATCTACTATCTATATAAAGCAGAGTATCCTAGAAATTCCCATGTTAATCAAAAAATAGTATAAATTCTCACGTTAATCATTGAAAAAAGAAAAAATCTACATCGTTGAATATGGATATTATTATGTAAATCTAGCGGTCAATATATTAACCTGTATAACAAACTATGGATATTATTATGTAAATCTAGCGGTCAATATTAACCTGTATAACAAACCACTGAATCTGATTTATATATTAGAGATAAATTATAAATCTAATATGATATATTATCTATATCTTATCAGAAATCTAGCCGCGCAGACGCGTAGGTCACCTTGATCGTCTACTATCTATATAAAGCAGAGTTAAACGGAGCCACCACATTAATTCTAAAATCCTAGAAATTCCGGCCCACGTTAATCGAAAAATAGTAGAAATTCTCACGTTAATCATATAAAAAAATCTACATCGTTGAATATGGATATTAGTATGTAAATCTAACGGTCAATATTAACCTCTTTAAAAATAGTAGAAATTCTCACGTTAATCATAGAAAAAAGAAAAAATCTACATCGTTGAATATGGATATTATTATGTTAATCTAACGGTCAATATTAACCTTTCAAAAAATAGTAGAAATTCTCACGTTAATCATAGAAAAAAAAATCTACATCGTTGAATATGGATATTATTAAACTACTATAGTTGATCTATATATTAGAGATAAACTCTAAATCTAATCTGATATAATCTATATCTTACCACAAATCTAGCCGCGCAAACGCGTGGGTCGCCTTGCTCGTTAT
This sequence comes from Raddia distichophylla, assembly GCA_005191435.1. Classification (NCBI taxonomy): domain Eukaryota; kingdom Viridiplantae; phylum Streptophyta; class Magnoliopsida; order Poales; family Poaceae; genus Raddia; species Raddia distichophylla. Next base: position 7 of record SPJY01007175.1, on the reverse strand, counting down.
ATATATA